>CAJUYG010001817.1:71923-85439 GCA_910591675.1 Galerucella calmariensis | reverse complement strand
TAGAAAAAATATGCTGCTTGACTCGTGTGGATTGTCCATATCGCACAAGAACGATTGAGCACTCCGCCTACGGCGTCGTGCTCAAACTTCGTCTTCGTGCGATATGGCCATCATATCCACACTAGTTGCACAAACTACTAATTCGTTCAAAATATGCCCTTTTACATTTAAAAACAACCTGCCAAATGTCAAATCAATTTATCCATCCATTTCAAAGTTATCGAATTAAAACATTTGAGTTTTCAAAATTTCAACACCCTTTATTTCGAAAAGTAAATGTGCTAGACCCCTTAATCCTCATATCATTTTGTCCAATTTTACGAGAGGAATGTACATACAAACGTTGTAATTACGTTCGAGATGCTTATACCATTTTTTGCGCGATCGTATTGAAATAAATTCCGAATAAAATAATTTAAATTTCTTCTAAATGAACAAAAAAGATCAATCGAGCAAAAAAAATTATGGAAATAATAGTAAAAATGTATCCGAACAAATTCAAGTAGATATAGCATCGGTGGTTCAGTGGTAGAATGCTCGCCTTCCACGCGGGCGGCCCGGGTTCGAATCCCGGCCAGAGCATATGAATCGCTGCTTCGTAAACGAGAGAGATACTAAGGAGAGAGCACAAGCACGCAATCAAGGCACATAACGAAGCAACGTAACATAACGTAGCGTAACGTAACGTAACGGTCAGATCTTCTGCGTCGCGACCCCTGGTCGCTCAAACATAACCTGACGTAAAGAACTAAAGTTCCAATAATTAATGAAGAGTTGATACTACCAGGCAAAACATTGTTAAACTTTACTTCTATAATTCTACGTACACCAATTGGTATCTTGAACCATCCCCTGGTTGTGTTAAGATTTCTATATATTCTATATTCAATAAGTACTAGATTATGTTTAACGCTTCAACTCCTCTAGAATATTTATTGTGTATGATACTCAGGATCTGAAATCTTATTAGTCTAAAATATTTTAGAACTAAAACCAATACTAACAATCCCTTATAGTCAAATTTACTGCTTTATTCCAATTAATATACATTTGTCGAAATTTCTTTTGCTACCTGGTGTCAAACCTCCGACCCTTGTACGTAAGTGGTATGATTTCAAAAGATAGACTTGTGGTATACGTATACATAAAAGATCTTGTATAGGTCTCCGTGTGGTAAGGCCAACATCTCTTCCTCATCTTACAATCGATTTATTAACAATGTTTCCTCCTCTATACTTATATACAAGAAGATTAGTAAACCTCATCACATACTGTGCTCTTGTAAAGTATTTAATATTTTGACGTGTTATACGACACCAAGGTACTGGTGTGTGCGTGTTTGAGTATGTGAAGTAAAGGAATTTTAAAATATTTCAATAAACTAGAAAGCAATACAACCTGGTATGAAAATAAACTATTCCATTGCCTTACAGGTACTATTTAACCCGTCTAAATACATACAACATTGAAAATATTATTGCAACCGGTACTTCGTGGAGAGCGAAACAAGCTCCAACCACTACTATAAATCTCCCAGTCGTGACTTGCTTTTTTATACTGGTAATTACGTACTTTTTTCCTCTCCTAACCAATAATTCTTTCAGCTCCCACGAGATGGACGACCCGGAAATACAAGAGACTGTAGAAGCTATCCTCGGCCCGGGTGCTAAAGTGGTAGATTGCGAAAAAAAATCTTCTATAAAAGAAGAAGAAGTTTTATATATTAACGGTATACCAGTAACGTTAGAAGGACGTGACGGATTAGCAATAAAACAAGCTCTAGTAACTGGACAAGTACCACCTTGTGATTTATTGAATAGTTTATTGATAAAAACAGGTATACTCAAAGCTCCCGTGAAATTGGACACATCTCTAAGCGTCAAATCAACAACGGTAACAACCGAAGAAGTGAAGGTTTCCCGAGCTGGTCGTGTGGTAGACGAAAGAAGCAGAGAAACGAAAGAATCGAATTACTACTCGAGCGCCCTCACAGAAATATTCGAGCCAATCAAAGTGATTCCAACCAGCGAGCTCTTGAACGGCGAATATTCGAATGTGCAGTATGCGGAAAACCACGGAAAGTACTACGACAATAATGGTTACGAGACCGGTAGCGATAGAAAGTTTGGTTCTTGTTCTAGTGCGTCTAGTTACGAATCAGAAGAGCCGGTGCCTGTGTCTTCGTATAAACCGAAACAGTGTCTTAGTAAAGATTCGGGTCATCTGAGCAATTCCATGTCGGCTACTAAAGTCGATTTTACTCAGAGCTCTATTGACTCGTTGAGTTCTTTAGATGAAACCGATTATTTGACGGATCAGTTTAAAAAGTGTGCTTTTAACCGAAAAAATGGGTTTTATAATGGTTATACTGAGAATATTTTGGTAAGTTTTTCAATTTAATATTAATATATATAAAGAATAAACCCCCCACTTCCTACATTTTAAAATTATGTTTAATCCTTGACAATTTTCGGTCTATAGGTTCCATAATTTCACAAATTAAATGTGAACTTAAAACAACAACATTATTTATAATTACTTATGTTTATTGAGTAGCTTGGTTTTTTTTGAGTATTTTTGACTTGTTTGGTCATCTAGATTGCGTTAAGGTCATTTTAGATTAGACAATATATTGTACAATATTTAGTTCAAGTTTAGGAATAATTCAAATTGCTTAGTCTAAAATTAAAAATTGTTTACCCTGTTTACCCTGTCAAATTGAAAAAAAATATAAAACAAGTTTATCAAGAAGGTGAATTAATTCGAAAATAAAGTAAATAAAATTTTGATAAGGTGAGTGTGTCAAATCCGATAATACAAATTTGGAAATGTGAACCTTAAAATGAGGAGTAAAAAGATATCAAAATAAACCTACCTATTGAAAATTATGCCGGTTTTTGAAATGAAAATATATTTTTAAGTTTTTCATGAGATGCTCCCTTTTCGAGATATTGGGTATGGAAAATTTTTATTTTTACTCAAAAAAATCCGTATTTTTAAGCGCTTTCTTGAATTTTACGATTATCCTGTCAAAATTTCAGAGGTCAAGTCAGGGTGGTCAATTGTAGGCTAATTAATTCGAAAATTTATGGTTAATTGCATTTTGTTAAGGAGGGTGTGTGTCAACTGCGATAATACAACTTTGAAAGTGTGGACCTTAAAGGGGGTTACCCCCCCTAGTAGGGGGCAAAAAGATACCAAAA
Organism: Galerucella calmariensis; assembly: GCA_910591675.1. Lineage (NCBI taxonomy): Eukaryota > Metazoa > Arthropoda > Insecta > Coleoptera > Chrysomelidae > Galerucella > Galerucella calmariensis. The sequence goes on along the minus strand of CAJUYG010001817.1, from coordinate 82,236 downwards.
TCAACATACCTATAGGAACAATTGCCGGTTTTTGAAACGGAAAGTTTTTTTTCAGTTTTTCATGAGATGCTTCCCTTTTGAAATGTTGGGCATGGAAAATTTTGTTTTTAAGCCAAAAAAATCCTCGTTTTAAGCGCTTTTATAAATTTTACGAAAAATCTGTCAAGAAGTCAAAGATCAAGTCAGGGAGGTGAATTGTAGACTAATTAATTCGAAAACAATAGCAGCCACTTGGAGTAAATTGAATTTTGGGGGGAGGAGGCACCCTCTAGTGGGGGGTGAAAAGATACCAAAATAAACGTACCTATCGGAAAAATTGCCGGTCTTTGAAACGGAAAGTTCTCTTTCAGTTTTTCATGCGCACACCTCCGAGATATTGGGCAAGGAAAATTTTCACCGCAAAAATCCTCGTTAAATATTATTTTATTTAAATTTTAGGCGAAAAATGCCCCTTTTCGTATTACGTGAGTGCTAAACTGTCAACTAGCTGACCAATGAAAAATAATTAAGTAGTTTTCCATTCGTCATTTTGGTTTTTCATCTTTCTGAGGCTGGAATCATAATCAGCGTCAAAAAAAACTACTTATTTCTCTAGTTATTCAATTTGTTTAATAATTATTCATAATATCTAAACTTGTATTATCGGGTAATCATCTTTCTTAACAAATTGCAAAAAGTTTAAAGTCGATCCTAGCATTTTTAAATTATTTTTCGATATCATAAAAATGTTTAATTCATCAATTGCACGATTGCTTTAACATTAGTATTGATTGTATTCATTGTTTTTCAATAGCTCATATTAATATGCTAACAGCTTTTTAAAATTAGAGATAATGAAACAAATATTACGCACATTTTAAAAATATGATTTGTTTTAGTTTCTTGTAGCTGTAACATTGTTTCTAATATTCTCATATAAAGTGACACATTGGGTTTTTAAAATCTAGTTATGATATAGCTATTTATGCAACTAGTTAGGAAAAGCACTTTTTCAGTAACTAGCTGACTTTTGTGGAGCTTTTGTAGCATAACTAGCCAGACGAATTTTTAACTTAAACTTTCTGACTTGTGATAAAAGTTTTGAAAGTTGCATATAACTATGCACTTCAAGTAACCAAAATACGAGTATTCGCATATAGAGCTAGAAAAAACAGTATACAGGGTTATTCATTATAAATTACCCATCCCCTATCATTTTTAATATCACATTAAGAAAAAAAAGTCTTATATCAAAGCTGTTTGGTTATAGCTGAATTTTCTTGATATTCTATCAAAAGTTCAGTAGCGTACAAATTTAAGGGGATGCAGAAAATACAATTTTTTTTTATATGGAACTCTGTATATTTTCACATTTTTGTTATAATCTTTTTTTTCTGATTTCAAAAATATATAATATGTTACCCCTACCTCTTACCGTTTTGAGTTATTAAATGTTGAAAATCTTAAAATATTTATTCTATCAGAAAAATGTTAATTATCAAATAAGTATTAGTTGTCATTTTCATAGCTCACTTTAATAAATTATCTTTTTCATATTCAAAGTAATTACTAAAACTAAGATTTTCAACATTTAATAACTCAAAAACGGTACAAGGTAGGGGTAACATATTATATATTTTTTAAATCAGAAAAAAAAGACCATTACAAAAATGTGGAAATATACAGGGTGTTCCATTTGAAAAAAAGTATTATTTTTTGTGCCCCCTTAAATTTGTACGCTACTGAACTTTTGATAGAATATTAAAAAAATTCATCTGTAACCAAACAGCTTTTATATGAGACTTTTTTTTCTAAAAGCAGTAATAACGATGACAGGGGTGGGTAATTTATAATGAATAACCCTGTACATACAACTTTTAAAAACAATTATTTTTCAAAGTATTCTCCATAAAGCGAATAGTTATTTGTGAATTTAGAGCGTAGAGAAAGAATGTTGCGTCGATCTTTTAAAAGCAGTAACTCTACATTACGCTCGAACAACACGCATAATTTTGTCTACAATCGCGCGAAAATGACTAATTACTACATTTGGTGGTTTTTCGAGTTGTGGGAACTTGTATTGTCTTGGTGGAGAATTATTCGTCGTTGGGGTTTGGTTTTTCTCAACGAACAAATCGATATGTACCAATCAGTAGTAACAATTCTTTGACCTTGCAGAGGAATTGCTGCTACCTGCACGGGCTTTTGGGACTTTTTATTATTTTAAAAGTCTGGTTAAAAAATGTGTATATTAATAGTAAAATTTACGTAAAAAAAATTTCTTGGCAAAAAATTGATTATCTAAATATTCTTATAAATATCTTTGTTTTTTCACTGTACAACTATTAAATATCACCAAAAACAATATTTTGCTTGCCAAATTATTGTAGTTGCGCACATTCAAAAATGACTAATAATAATTTGTTTTTTTTTATTTTATAGCCTACAATTTTCGGTACAGTAGCATCAGACCTCACACCAAAAGACTGTTCAAATAGGAGGGTGAGTACAACGTTTCTTTTTATTTGTTTTTTTCTGTATTTCTTACGTGTGTGAATATAGCTCAGTGAAATTTTACTAAAAAACAAAATGTTATTGTGAGGAAATCGTAGTTGATAGTGGGTGAGATTTATTAAATTATGTGTTATCACAATAACATCAGACTTAATTATTGTTATTTATTTTAAATTATATAAAAACTTTTACTTTGATTTATTTATAATGAAGACATTTTAAAAGCTAATGATTTTTTTAAAACGTTTCCTTGCTAGTTTATGGCCCGATCATTCAAATTATTTCTGGAAATAATACATTATTTTTGGGCTGGAACCCCTTCTAGAGTGGCCGTCTGCCTGAACGACCCTATGACCAATAAACCCAACCCAAATCGCAGCGGGGAGGTATATTAACTCTTAAATATCGCTTAATCAGGGTTGCACTTGTATGTATCTACTTCATGTTAACAAAATTCGTACAATTATGAAATGAAATTTTTCAGATCAAAGTCGATAGTCTCCCTTTTATATTTTTTCTCAAAACCAGAAAGTAGTATTCTTTCTGTTGTTATCAAAGTTGACAATTCCCTGGAATACTAATTACTTCTTAACCAAATAATGGTGGGATTATACAGGTAAAAGTCGGGGGTATTTCCAACCCTTATTTCGGATTTCAGTTCAGTTTACGATTCGGTCAAAATAACATCTCTTTAGCTATTTTAATATTTTAATGAGATAGAACGATTGCGTTATAACACACTATATTTTGCAAACTCTTTGTACTCTGCTTGAAAATTCTTCAGCTTTCAAATACAAAATAAGTTTACTCAGACATACACCATCGACCTTGATATTTTTTGAAAATTAGTAGTACCCTTTGTTGAAAAATTTTATATCATAATTGTACGAATTTTGTTAATATGGATTATGATTTAACGCTACAATGCGCAATGTGTTAAATTTGAGACAACCCATTATTTTCTTGATTTAACCATTTGCAAGCTTGTTATAAGTGAATAAAATATTTTTTATCAAATTTAGGACGTCTTTATGTTGACCGTATTTATGGCACAATATCCAATACGTCATTTTAGTTTGGGTTTATATGTTCGAGAATATTCAGTATCGTTTAGCGCCTGTGTGTGTTAGGTTACAAGCATATAATTGTGAATTTATTCGTGTTTCCTTGCAAATATTAGTGATCTTCGTTTTAGTAAAGGTGAGATTTTTGCAATAAAATATTTGTTTTGTTTACTTCTTTTATTTTTTTATATAAAAAGCTTTATATTTGGATGTACTAAATTTGAGACATCGCGGTTTTTACTGACATATGGGTTTTATTTTGGATGTATCAAATTTTGGTCAGTGAAAAACCTAACCCAAGCCGAATTAGAGCAATGTATTGAACACTTGTCAGAGAGTGAAGATGAATTTGACTCTGATTTGGAAGAAAATGAAGAGGAATCCGTTCTAGAAAATGCAAATGTATTTGAAATCCAGGATCTTCCTATTGAGTTTGATGATGGATTTTTATTGGAAAGTGAACAAAGAGAAACCAATTATAAAGATGCAAACAACGATGAAGCTGAGATTGGCGCAGACAACAAAAAAATTGAAGGAGAAGAGTATGCAGTTCAGAATACTGAAACCAATGATGTGAAAGAAATACAGAAAAATAATAAAAAAAACTTTCCAACGTTAGGTGGAGAAAAGGAAATTTATTTTTGGATGACGATGCTAAAGCTTTCAAAGGCAGTGGAGCACTTTGTAGTAGTATTATCGAGCTTGGAACACCTTTTGCCTTTTTCAAATACTCTTCCACCGATCAATTGTTGCAAAAAATTATTGATGAGTCAAATTTGTACTTGGTTCAAAAGGATCCCAATAAGACCACAACAATCACAATTACTGACCTTCAGAAGTATTTGGGCATATGTATATATATATGTCCATCGTAAGATCATTTTGGAGTCTTGGATTAGGATTCTCTCAAATAAAAGAAACAATGAGTCAAAAGCGTTTTGAAGCAATCCGAATGGCAATACACTTCAACGACAATTTGAATATGTTGCCCAGAAATAATGATTACCATGACAGGCTTTATAAATTGAGACCTGTTATTAACGCACTTTGCGAAGAAAACAAAATTGGACAGAAAAAGAAACGCTCTGCTACAACTTCCTACATTCCACCGAAGGACGTTAGAATGGATCTCATTGGCCTATGTACACCGAAACCAGGCAGCGATGCAAGTTTCCCACATGTAAATACTGTTCCCAAGTGAAGTGCAGCAAATGTGGAGTGTATTTGTGTCTGAATAAAAACAACAATTGTTTTGTACAATTTCATAAAAATTAATACATATATTATATAATTAAATTAGTATCTAAAGAGCACACTTTGTCTCAAATTTAATACAACAGGTTTTTCTCTAATTAAACAAAAAAGAAGTGATTTAGAATTTTTTCACCAATTTTCAGAGCTTCTAGATTACTCGATGCGCATAAATAGTATATTAAGTATCAAGAACGGTAAGGGTTGTTTACCGGTCGACAGCAATTTTGCTGGAGACCGGTATTACCCTTAACGTTCGAAATGCTTATACCATTTTTTGCGCGATCATATTGAAATATTCTAATTTCGAATGAAATAATTCAACTTTCTTCGAAATGAACGAAATGTCAAAAGTGACATTTATACTTCTATACTTTGCATTTTGGTGAAATTGTTTTCATGCTATTTATTACTTTTTATATTGTTCTGTTCGATTCTGTTCATTAAAAAATATCAATCTTCTTATTTTTTTGTTTCTTTTGTGTAATGAATGAAGTAATATATTATTTAGGACCACTTAAATGTATGTAGGGCTAGGACGTAGTTTACTTACCGACGTCTGAACGGTAAGTAAATCACTTACCGACGTGTTAGACTTAGAAACCAGTAAACACAACCTACCAACCTGACAACCGATGCTGTAAATAAACAAAAAAGATCGATCGCGCAAAAAAATAATTTTTTTATGCTAGAATAAAAAATTGCGCATTGTAGGCTTAAGTTGTTGGTTACTTTTGAAATAATTCATTTTTACTGAAATATAAAATGTAAGAAATGAATCAGATTTGGTTTCGTGATAAAAATATTGAATATCCAGTTTCCTGCTGCGATTTGGGACGAGTGTATTGGTCATAGTGTCGTTCAGGCAGACGTCCACTCTGGACAAGACTCTAACCCAATTTGCAGCACAATATGACCTACCTGACAAATTCACGTCATCCGGAATGGCCTATGGTTGCTAGGTTTTAATTTGACATTGATGACAGTATCGGCACCTAACAAGCACTGAAAATACTGTCAAAATAACTAAAACAAACAACTTGCTTTCAATAAACAAAGTAAAATCAACAGTAACAGTAAAAACTACTACCTTATAGTATAAATTTGAGTTTTTTTAGGAAACGATTTACTAACATTTCTGTCAATCTTCTCTGCAAGTACATTTAATTAAAAAAATATTAAACGCATTATTACACTGACATCTTTTATCGGACATTTATTTACAAACAAATCAACTAATGGATTTATTATTATTCAATAATGGCCACACATACTTTGTACTTATCATCCGAACGTAAGGTCTTTAGTCTTTTATCCCAGATAATGTTCTTGATTCTTAAAGATTTGTTACCTATTCCATGTTCACTAGTTTTACAGTTAAAAGACGTAGTTTTAAGGCCAAGCTGGATTCTTTACATTTTTATTAAATTCTACCGGACTATACTTCAAGAATACTAATTAACACTCAACCTCTAAGGCTGAAGTGAGTTAGAGATTTATGAAAAGAGACCGACATGCGAAGCGTATATATGTATTAAACACCCGAGAACACAGTTGTCGCGTTTATTGAGATGATATTTATGCTTTTATTCCGTGGGAAAGTTTTTTTTAATATGAGACTATTTTTATAAAATTTAAATAGAATAATTCTTACTGTTGAATACAATAAAACAATCTTTGGATAGATATTCATAAGATCTTCTGCGTCCACCCTACATGTATGTTTCAGTTCAAGAGATCATCGGTCCTTATTTTGTCGAAGACGAGGACGGGTTCTCAGTCACTTCCAACAGATACCAAATTAGTACCACCGTACACTAACTACCGACAAGTAAATTCACTTCGTCGATTTATGGGTTACCGAAAATTTCCTTACCCCTCCTATCGTCTGGCGAGTTCTGGCTAGTTTAAATCGAATATTAAATGTGGTATTATGATACAGACGTGTAAGGCGTCGGAGAAAAGATGTACCAAAATTTTCAAACGTTCCGACGCAAGTGAATCTACTTGTCGGTGTACTCGATTTGAAATTGGTTGATAGTAATAAATCATTAAAATCCGTCAAACACGTATACAAAGTGGTCCACCTAAATTGCCAAGTTTTAAATAGTATATACATTGAAAGTATAGACCCTTTTGCATTTATTAAACTTTCCATTCCTATAGATCTGATAAGGGCGTCGAATACAAAGCTTAACCCGAGGCTCGAACAATAAGCGGTAGGATTCTACCTGTGATGTTTTGCACTCATGCACGTGCTTTCGGGTGGGTTTAAGTTTATATTAAACAAAATAATTATATAATTTAGTGAACATTCGGATGTGTGGCATAATTTGTTACCCTTGTATTTGAATAAATATAATACTAATAACAATAAAGCAACCAATAAACAAGTAAATTTGGAAAAATGTTTCTATTTGAAATTCTATAAAATTTATAGTAAGTCATTACATTTCTTCGCTTTAAATTAATCATCATCAGAAAATGAAATATCTGAGGGACTGTCTTCTTCCCCTAAATTGATAATAAGTGGTTCGACCGTTTTCTCCAGTAAACTATCCAATTGCCACATTTTTTCCTCCTCCTTTATTACATGCTCTATACATCTTTGCCACTTCCCCGCGTTGACTTCTTGAAGCGCTTCTTCAAAGAGTTTTTGAACATCACTCATTTTATAAGTGGTATTTTTTCTAGCCACATAACCTTTCACATGAGCCCATACCAGTTCGATCGGATTTAATTCGCAATGGTAGGGGGGGAGCCGAAGCACTATTATATTTTGTTTTTTGGCCATTTCGTCAACAACATATTTTTGAAACCGATGTTTATGGGTGTTTACAATTGATAGCAACTCCTTTTTAACCATATTGTCCTCAAATTGTATTTGTTTCTCCACAAGCCACTCGATAATTTTTGCTTTTCGCCAAGCAGTTGTAGGCATCTTCTCCAATCTTCTGGAGTGATACGGAGCGTTATCTAACACAATGACGGAGCCAGGTGGAATCAGCTCTATCATTTGTTCGAAATACTCCTCAAAAACATCAGCATTCATATCCTCGTGGTAATCGCCTGTACGAACTGATTGGAATGATAATAGTCCACCTTCTAAAAAGCCATTGGAGCTACCGATGTGAGTTATAATTAATCGTTTTCCTTTTCCAGAGGGCGGATTTATTCCTGTTGATAGACCGTCTAAAAATGCTTGCCGGTGAGAAGTCACATTTTTGTCTGTCCATATTTTTCCAACTTTGTAGCCTTCGTTCAGCCATGTTTCGTCCAAATAGAAAATTGTTTTGTTTTCATTGCGGCGAAATTGTCTTATTTTTCTCAAATAATTACGTCTCCAACACACTATTTCATCTTTTTCGAGCAAATGAGACTTCCGACTATGTTTTTCCCGTCTTATGATGGCCTTTTCGTCCCCATCGATCGGTATTGTTCGCCTTCCTGGAGATGGTTTTGGTGGCGTCACGGTTCCTGTCTTTTCTTCCCGCATCAGCCTGTAGATGGTTGCTTTTCCAATACCTGTCATCTTAGTGTGTACGGTGCTAGTACCTTCCGTGAAACTTTTGCGAAGACAATTTCTGAATACACACAATCAGTGGGGTTCAACAGGATGGCGCGATGAGCCAGACCACCAGTCTCTCCTCAGTCTTACTTTAGGAATTTTTTTATAATTTCTTGTGGCACCAGATGCACACATTTGAGACATACTAAAAGATCCAAAATTGAATTCAAATTATCCACCAGAGTGATTTCGTGGACAAATACATACAGCCTATTCAGCCAATCCGTTCCCTGTATTAGCTCATACAGGTTCTTTGCTGGTTGGTTGTAGAAGTTTTTGCCTCCTGTGGTCCAGCGTCTCACAGTTGCATAGGTGTAGTTAAACTTGAAGCGGGTCGTATTGGCTTATCAACTGCAATAAACTACCTGGTTTAATCCCATTGTGTAGAAAATCATCTGGTAAAAGATGTAGATGTGCTACAGGGTCAAACTTAAGTAATTTTAATAATATAGGAGATAATATATACAAGTTATTTATTTAAATGTGCAATTCTATTTTATGTTTAGTTCAGTATCGCTATCCCCAACAAAATTAACATTAATTCAACATATTTATAACATGAATTTTCCAACTCTCGGTAGGAATGTCATTCAGACATGTTTCACCTCTCAAGTCATTTTCATTCACCATCAAAAGCAGAAATTCATTCAGCAGCCGTACCAACAATACCTCACTTTTTTATGTAATTTGCTTATAATATTTTTCCAATCAACTATTGAGACATTTATCAATGTTCATACTTATTTATTTAAATTTCAATTGAAAACTGTTGTTCTTTTTTGAAATTGATAAGAATAGTCTTTTTTGTTGAGCTGCCATCAATGACATTCAAGTTAAATATTTCCTTGATTTGATTGAGTTTAGTATTATTTATTCTTTAAAAAATTATAATCAAACGGAACTTGGCTAATAATGGAGTATAGGCAACACAATATACTATACAACCTATAACCCGCTGGTAGTAAGGATAGTAGCACCAACAGTTAAAACATTTACATAAAGGAAACCAGTGTAGAGTTGGTCAAGAGACATTGAGCTTAGAGTAAAAATCTGAATAAATAACTGCTACCAAACGTAATGAATTATTTTTTGTATTCTAGATGGTATAAAGTTAAGAAGATTAAGGCAGGTAGTAAAGTGAATAGAATAATAGCTTAATCCAACACCCTCAAATAGTAGGATTTGTTGGGTCAGCTATTTTATACAATTCCGAAAAAAGGCTTATCTTTGAAAATACTTGGTACTGCTGATTGATATAGTATTATTTATAGATTTTATTACATTCAACCAAACATTATTTTCTATGGACGAAGTTAATATTAGAGAGCATTAACAAAGGCAAAGAAAACAATAAAAGATGATTGATCCTAAAATATCAATAATAACTGGTTTTCGAAGAGCAATGACCCAGGCATTGTATTAATAAGAGAACATATATTAATTGCAAGAAAAACGTGCTTATTTTACAACCATTATTTTCTAATATAAATAAAACCAAGCTGATACAAAGACAATAACAAAATTAACCACGTTATGTTGATTGATTTTTGGACTGAGGTATCTGGGTGTTTAATTAGTTCGTTCTTGATTTTGAGAACGAGTTCATGATTTGAGTAGACCTTTTTACTTTGTACAGTATTTAAAGAATCACATGGCCAATCTTGCTTCAATGTTCAATCAAATGCAAGAAGAAAATTATTTTGTCCACCACTAGCTGTAAAGTTGACAATTATGGCTACTTCTATCCAACTGAGTAGTTAAATTAAATTTCTATCAGTGGTTAATAATTTTCTATTATTAACCTAGGTCAATAATGGACAAATTCAAATATTTTGAGTATTCAGGGATAGTAGTTCAACAAAAACTTGTGCAACATAATTTTGTATACCCCTTTAACATATTTGCTGCTTGAAATTATAGTATGTACAAAAAGTACG
>CAJUYG010001817.1:49841-61521 GCA_910591675.1 Galerucella calmariensis | reverse complement strand
ATTCATGCAAGAGAAAATTAAAACTAAGATTAATTTAAAACTAAAACTAAGAAGATAAAACCATGTTATTTTTTAATTTAAATCTTAATTTCTTAGTTTCTTGCATGAACATAATGTAGATTATTTATTATATTAAATTTATATGTACATAAATTTTATATCTAGTTAGTAAATTGGAATACATTTAACCATTAGCTAGTCTCGCATACAACATATTCGTTAAAAATATATAAATTTTCATGATTTTATGTCTATTAGGGACGAAAGAATGATGGAACATGTCCGAAAAATAACCCAACAGTGTTGTGCCATCAATTCCACCCTCAGAGCCAACGTATCCGCCCTTCTTCACAATCTCCATCCCAGACTGACCGCCCTCGAAGCCTATGAAAAGTCTTTTGAAAACCAGTGTACGAACGCAGATGAAAATTTCACAGATATATCTGAAATTTGTCCTAATCCCGCTACATTAGCGCAACAATTAACACACGTCGAGCTGGAAAGGCTGTCTTTCATAGGACCGGAAGAATTTGTACAAGCATTTGCCAAGGAAAATCCGAATTTAGAGACTTCCTTCAAGGATATGAAGAAGACTCATAATTTGGAACAATATGTCCAGTGGTTTAATAGACTGAGTTATTTTGTAGCGACACAAGTTTGTAAAGTAAGTATACTGCTTTTTATTACCATTATTGTTTAATAAAATATACCTTCTCGTGTAGATATTGCAGCAGTTGATGTATTTTTAAAAATTCTTCAGTTATTCACTTTATTCACAGTTTCCTGCAAATGGATTGTCATATTATAATGCCTTATGCCAGGGAAGTAGTTGTTGCTTCTTAGTTAATGGTCCTTGCTCTTTGATTTTCAAAGACTCTCCTATGCTTCAGTATTTCGGTAGCAGCATTTTCATTGTTCTTAGATTGATTGGTACGGTACCACCACTTAGAGGCTAAGAGTCTTCGACTTCTTGTCCTTCATGATTTTGTACTGTTTTCATGAAAGGTCTATATGTCTGATGTATCAGGATTAACACATTCTTTTCACTATGTCTTTCTTGGAGAAAATCCTTCCTCGGGCACTCTAATCCTAAGAGTTTATATCTCCAATGGGTCCGTATGCATGCGTTTCATTATTTTTAATATCCTAAATGCTGGTTTACGACCAGTCAATTCAGTTTCATATATATGCTTTGACGTTTCATTGCCTACAATACATATTTGTGCCCCGGAGCCTACTTTAATATCACGTTTGCCAGTATTGTGAGTTTTTGAAGGTAGTCCAATGCCAGTAAAGACTCAGATTGCTTTTTCACTTTGCTTCAAGTGCAAGCTTGGCTACTCTACTTACTTTTTTGAATTACTGTGCCCTGAAAACTATCCTGACTCAGAAAACTCGTGACTAATGTAACGTTTTTGACACTTGGTACTTAATTTACTATTATATTCTAATTTTATAATATTCTTTCAGTATCAGAAGAAGAAGATGAGAGTTCGAGTTGTGGAATTTTGGATAGAGACCGGAAGAGAGTGTTTTAACATTGGAAATTTCAACAGTCTAATGGCTATTATAGCTGGACTTAATATGTCGCCTATATCCAGACTGAAAAAGACTGTAAGTACCTACACAATACAAGTAACGAATTTAATGAGTTTTAGTTTGTGCATGTCTAGCATCAGGGATACATTTGATACAGGCTATGTCGAAATGATGGTTCAAAAATTATTCTACATATTCTAATGTCTAAAATATTTCGATTAAACCTTACTTTTATATTAACGTATATTCAAGGTGACATAAAATTTCGAGGTAAAGCTATATATTAATAAACTGTTTTTAGAAATTGAACATTGAAATACATTTAAAACAACCCACATCTTCAATAGACCGGAATAGATCGGAATACATCTTGTGGTTGTGACGACCGTTGCCCATCTATAGGTTTATATAGAAATTAATAGAAGTTTACAATAATTTTAAAAGAAAACTGTAACTTAGAGCTTTGACAGGTGCTCCTAAGTTTACGGCAACGGTACATTTCTTCTCTTTTTTTAGGGACTAGTCCAGGGAACAAGGGCGATTTTTTTTTCAGCCTTTAAAAATCTTTTCCAGATGAACGAGGTTATATTTCTTATTTCTTCCACGTTTTATCTTCTCTACCTGTATAAGTGTTCCGTTTTGTCTTTGTTATTGTGTGCTCGTCATTATCTCAAGTTTGTAGTGATTTCCAAAATACAAGATATTATAGAAAAAAGTATGAGTGTGCATCATCTTTTGTTTGGCAAAAAATACAAAGCTGACTCTTAGTTTCCTTGAACTGCAGTAGATTGAAAAATATAGATACAAAACAGTAAACACTGAATAAAAGATCAAAAAAATAATAAAATAGTCACAAGAGAAGGCAAAACAAAAACAACAACTCAACACGGATATCATAAACCCAAAAGACCAGTCAACAAACAGCTTACAATGGCTAAAATCGTAGATAAAATAATACATAACCACGGAACTGGTAGATTAACAAGATTACCTTAAAACTGTTACTGTTTACTCGTTCATACGAGACCCTAAAAAAAGAACAAAAATATACCGTTGCCGTAATCTTAGGTACACCTGTCCAAGCTCTGTGTTACAGTTTTATTTTAAAATTACAGTTAGCTTCTATTAATTTTTATGAAACTTAGGTGGACAAGGGTCACTGCAACCACAAGATGTATTCCATTAAAACGATCTATTGCTTAATAAACTTGCAAATTTAATACATTGCTTCACGTTTCAACTTGTCACAAATCAAAAAAAAATTAAATGAATTGCGGTTTCTGCAACTTTGTCTATAGGGACATTGGGACATTCTGATATCTGTACTGATTTTCCTGGCTTTTTCAACTACCTCAATTACTCTTGACCTTTTTGACGGGTTGTCCTTTAAAAGGGATTAAATATCGACCTTTTATTGTTCCTAGGGCAAAACATTTTTTTTTTCAAAGTTAAAGGTTATCAATCAAAACACTTTCGCTTTCAGGAAGATTGTGTGATCCGTTTCAAGACCTTCGTCCAAATTGATTATCAATTCTTTCTTGTTTTCACTGTTCAATGAATAAATCTAGGGAAGTTTCAATACTTTCCTTGAAATTAAAAGATGATCATTCCTCTTAATACTAATGATTCGTTCCAATTCCAATTGGTTAATTGATCTGCATTATTCATAAATTCGACTTGCACTAATTTTTCTATTGTATATTATAGGACTAAGTCCACTCTGCGACTGATTGATTGAGATGAAACGAACCACACCTCAAAATCAATATTAAAACTCGACATTGGATTTTAATCCTTACTAATATCTGTCAATTCTTATTAATATCTGTCAATTCTTATAATTAACATTAAACATAGCCCATCATCAGTACTTGAAATTTTAGGATATCTGCGGGCTATTATTAGGTAAATGTCTCCTATCTAATAATATCCTTGGTGTTGTGCCCTAGGATTCTGAATTGCTGTGCCATTCGTAAGTATGTGGATCTACATTCTTCTTCCTTCACTATTTTTAGCGTTTTCAGGTGCCAATTCAGGCGACAATGTCCCGTTAGGATCCCTGTTGAAACTCTTAGCGCAGTTTTACTTTGACTTGCGCATTCATTAGATCTCAACGGGTTGTTCTCACCCAGCAGAAACTTAGTTTGTCTAGGCCCTACTAGATTTCTCCAATGGTCAGATCTCTGTTTCTCAGCTTTGCTTATTTCTTCCAATATTACATTGGAGCTGCTGCCGCAAAAGGGTTCCATTCCCCAAAAGGATGTTTCAGTCTTTGTTAGTTTTTCTGCTTTTTCATTTAATTCCATTCCAGTATGCCCTGGAATCCATAGTAAGTCTCGCCTAGTTCATTGAGTTTGCCTAGGCATTCCCACGCCATTTTGGAACTGATGACACAAGAGCTCATTGCTTTAATGGCTTCTTGACTATCCGACATTATGATAATTATCTGTCACTATTGAACTAGGCACACTTTTTTTCAAATATGCATTTCCGTATTATTGATACTTGGGGCTTTCTCATGCTCTCAGAGTGCTTGGTTCCTGGCCAGTACACTCCTATCTCAGTTTTACCTAATAAAAGCCAGTTATCTAATTTATATTATTTCTACTTTTGCTTAAATCATTATAACGTTTTTGTTTATTTTTATAATGGGTTATTCTATCTGTAAATAAATATTTATGCCATATAATTTTCCAGTGGAGTAAGATACATTCTGGAAAATTCGCCATTTTGGAACACCAGATGGATCCCAGTAGTAATTTCAGTAGTTATAGAAGTACACTGAAGGCGGCTATGTGGAGGAGTGAAGGAGCTACAGATCAAAGACAAAGAATCGTCATACCTTTCTTCAGTTTATTGGTCAAAGATTTATATTTCCTTAATCAAGGATGTTCCAACAGGTAAGTGTTATCACACCAGTATATTAGTAGGTACCTGTGTTTCACATAGAGAGAATTAATTTTCATAAATCACTACTCTTTTATTTTCAATATTTTCCAGACTACCGAACGGTCATATAAACTTCGATAAATTCTGGCAACTAGCGAAACAAGTTACCGAATTCATGGCTTGGAAGCAAGTAACTTGTCCATTCGAAAAAGATCCAAAGGTGATAAATCTCCTGCAACATGGACCTATATTAAACGAGAATGCTCTAGCTTTAGCTAGTTTCGAATGCGAACCGCCCGATAATAATCAAGAAAAAGAAAGATGCAAACACCTCAAAGCCGACCCTTCTGCCAATTAAGGGGCACGGCCGTCTATAAGGCGATTTATTTTATTTCAAAATTTTATTGCCAATTTAATATTTAGCAGAGGTTAGATTTGACTGGATTAGAAAATTCTTATTTCCCTCGAAGTAGAAATGTTACACGTATACGTAATATTTATAGCTGCGGATGTTATTAATATTTTAAATGATATCATATCAGGGTGGATGTAAGGGAGAAGTTAGTAAACATAATCCAGATATTCCACAAAATATGAAACGTAATTTTAATTAGAGAGGATTATTTAAATGGAGTCACTCATTAGCACAAGAAAAAATGTTTGCAATTTAATAAATCAAATTAGTTTCATTAGGCTAGAGCATAGGTCAAAAAGTGACGAGGCTAACTACTATACATATAAATAATCGTTTTTTGGATGAATTAAAAGTACTTGATTGCTGGAATTCGGTTTTATAGATTTCACAAAGGCAAAAAGGTATAAACATTCAAAAAATCTAATAAATAGAAAACGAACTTAAGAGAACCATCCAACGGTACGTACTCACAGTGGCGCAGCGTGAAGGGAGTAGCAGAGGCCATGGCCTCGGGCGGCATACTAAAGGGGGCGAAAGAAAGTGTCTCTACTTTTTTTCAATTGAAAATAAAAAAAAATATCTCTAAAACGTTCCCGCAATGTTATTTGCCATGCGAAGCCGCAGGGTGTGTTGAAGAGTGCTAGTGACAACTGACAGCTGCCTAGGGTCGGGCCGGTGCGGTGGCACCTAGTTTCGCTAAACTTGAACAAACTAGCAAGCTACAGCGAGTATACAGTTATTCAATCATGTTTCGTAATATTGCTGGTAGAATTTTATTGAAACATGTATTAAATCATGCAAATATCTAACCACTTACCTTGAAATAAGTCGACTTCGCCCACTTCGATTTAATGGTCTGGGTACACCGCAAATATCATATACACGTGTAGTTTCTGGGGCCCCAACTATAAGCTGCTAACTCTGCTAGCACGTGGACACACACTTTTTTGCCCTTTTCAAGTCGGCAGCTACATGAAGGGGTTGATAAATGCCTTTGGATCTTATGCCCTGAAAATTTACACTTTAACCTTAGAGTTATTACATGACATTTTTGAGAAATAATCTTTCGTTTGTACAATGTGTTAAGCTTAACAAAAATATGATGTTTTCTCAATGTTGATAGTTAGTGAAGGACAAAATCATATTGGAGAATCAATGATTTTTAAAGTTTTCATTCTCACAAGAGATTTATATGATATTGACATTCATTTATTTCAAAAATTGTGATAAAAACCTAACTAAACTTTACTGAAAAATATTAACTCAATGCTTTTATTTTTTTATAAACATTGAAACGTCAAACTGTAAACAAAACACTTAAATATAAATTATAGACTTTGACAGTTCTTCAAACTCCAATAGTTCATAAAATATATAATCAGAAAGTGGCTAACTTCATTTCCAGGTTTGTGACGTATCTGAATAGAAATTTTTAATTTCCAGTATCTCCTGAAATATTCGGCATAACTACGACTATTGTTTTGGACGTTATATTAACGTTCACAATAGTATAATGCAACTATTTTTTTTTATTTTAAAGATTTGAATAAGAGATAACTGACAGGAGTGCCGATCGTTTTCATGTCGTTAGAAACAAATTTTTCTGTTAAATCTAACCCGTGCAAAATTATATTAATAATCCTTTTATTTATGTACAAAATGTTATTGTTGTAGATTTTTTTGTTGCTTTATTATTATATTCCATTATATTTAATTGGTGTATATAATTATGTATAATTTTTCATTAATTTAAGACGGATTTTATTTTTTTATCAGATGGTTTTAATTTACTCTTACTTATTTTTTTTAATCCCGATTGTGATGATGTAGGGTTTGAATGTAATTGAATAATATTAATCGTGATGTTTATGCACAAGTTATGTTCCTTAAATTAGTAAGTATGTGTACCTATGGATTTTATAGATTATTTTGTAAGCCACCAATGTCAAATCGATCCGCTACATATTCTTATCTAAATACCAACAAAAATGAAAACTTTTACTGCCAAAACAAACAGAATTACTATGCTGCTATCATTGTGCTGGTCGTCTGAGTTGTTATGACTCTATCTTTCACCAAACTTGAAGGTTTAATAATACAACTGAACTATAACTTTTCAGCCTCTTGTAAAATTTTACTATGTAGGTAAATCTGGTAATTTCTAATATGAAAGAGGTTATCAGTAAGTAAAGGTGGATTCATGCAAGAAGAAATTAAAACTAAGATTAATTTAAAACTAAAACTAACGAGATAAAACCATGTTATTTTTCAATTTAAATCTGAATTTCTTAGTTTCTTACATGAGCATTTACGTGTAATGTAGATGTTCATGCAAGAAACTAAGAAATTTAGATTTAAATTGAAAAATAACATAGTTTTATTAGTTTTAAATTAATCTTAGTTTTAATTTTCTCTTGTATGAATCCACCTTTACACAAGTTTACTAAAAATTGCATACATCTTTCACTTGCTACCCCATTAGCCATTTCTCAGCTCTAATCCACATTAGAGTCAATTAATTCATGCGCATTTTGAGCACATATGGCGTGACCGATCCATATACAACACACAATACAGTCAGTCAGTATTTCATCTGATAGTTAGGCCAGGCCCCTTTTACATTTACACCAGCCTTACAGTTCCATTTACACCAATTCGGTGTAACCCTACATGTGTGATGGGCTACCGGTCTATCCTGTTGTTTATTTTGTTAGGGATATCTAATATCTGCTATTTTTTGTACTGTCTTCGGCACTCATCTTTTCTGACACTGTATCCAACTCCATCTGTATCTTTTTTACCACTTTGTATCTGTCCTGATAAAATTCAATTTACTGTTGTTTTTATTTCTATTTTGAATACCCCTAAACGTGCTTCGCTAGCAAAACTCTGTCGTATTTAAACTTTGTGGTATTGAAATTTGTTTTTGCTTATTCGTATTAGTTAGTATTTGACATTGGAGGAGAGCTTTTTTAACAAATTAATTTAGTATTGTATTCGACCTAACAAAGTGTCGAAAATCTATTTATAAGTGATTTGATAGTTTTATATGTATAAAGATGTTCTAATATTTTATATTACATCATATTATTAAATAAACTACTTAATTATAAAAATTTTACAAAAAAAAACCGATTTTGTACCTACCGATTTATAATAATTTTGTACCTCAGTGTTTTTACAAATATTTATAGAAACTAAATATATTGTACTTAAAATATTGACCAATGTAATAACAGTATTCGTCAGTTCATCGGAAGAACAAAAAGGTTATTTGGAAGTGAATGGTATATTCAAATGTATTATTATGATATAACGTTTTAGGAAAGTGTTCAATCAGATCCAATATAATGTTGATATTAAATTGAAGTTTAAGTGGCTGAAAGAATAAAGATCCTAAAGATGGAGGCAACAAGCCGTAGACCACTGAATCCGTCTGATTTCGGTGAGAGAAGAAAACACAGACACCCCGAGGTTTTTCGGTATGTCTCTCGTTTGTAGTATGCGCGCCATTAGAGAAAGACAGCCTTAACCTCTGACTTTTTATCTCACTTCTGAGCTGGATTGTTGCCTCTATATGTAGTATCTCTATGAACTATAAAAATCATGTTCGACGCTATCAAATTGTTTTGGGAATATAGTTCTTAGCTACATAAGTGTAATTTTTTAATACAGTCAAAGTACATATGTTTGTCACTACTCAAAATTCCTAGAATTATTCTTAGTCTATCTAAACATCTATTCATCTTAATGCAAACAGTTCATTATATTCACTCAGATCTTAAACTATATATGTAATAATCATATCTGTTTTGAAAATACTTACTCAGTGTTCCTTCAATATCTCACGGCGGTGGAAAATTAATTCACACGTTGATTAATCTACTCGTAGAACTCAGAGCTGCTTTCCAGCTGACCAAATGTGTTGGCTTAAAGCCATGCGCTTGAAACACGAGTGCTTCGAGCGCTTCGGTGGAGCAGGAACAGTCAACGTTTCAAGTACAACAAACTCCGATGGTACCTTGGAGCAAGGGGAAGGTATAATTTGTGTATCAAACGCAATGACAGCTGGAAGCTGGAACACACTACGTCGAGCATTTGCTCGTTTGCACAGGTAAAACTGTATAAGAAGACGAAGCACGGAACAGTGGCATTACGAACAAGTGATCACTAAAAGTTCTTAATGGATTGTTTGTTTACCGTCCACACTAACTAAATGTACAATGTTTGGCATGGCGTAGCACATCAGTGTGGACGCACCTTTAACTTGTATGCTGTTATGTCTAGCCCTCCCTCAGGCACTTACTTGTGCAAACTGGTTTGTACAGTTGAACATGAGGGAAAGTCTGAGAGTGTAGACGGGTTCATTTTGAGCTTTTTAAGAAGCTTACTTATTTGTAGAGGTAAATTTTGTCACTGTTTCTTCAACAATGAAAGGACCTTTAAAAATAGTTTGTAAATCCATTTTCCACAGCCTGTCGAAAAACTTCTATTTACCACAACTGGACTATAAGATATACCTACATGTAGAAGGATAGTGTTTAAAATAAAAATATCTCCATGTAAAGCTCTTCAAGTATTGTATGATTTGATTATAAAATTACTCCTGAAGAAATTATTATAATGAACACGGATTTCCCACTTCTGATTAACTATTTGTTTAACAATTTTTATATCTAGGAGCTGACCTATATTAATCACATCTGTTACAATAAATATTGTTATATTTCAAATTCTCTGTAAAAACAAATATTTTTTAAATAGGTGTCAAGCTGTGCTAACCATTTTGACCAAATGGAGCTTCAACCACTAATTTTTCATTATTCATGTAGAAGTTGTTTAGGAGCTTCATGTCGAGAACAAGGGATGCAAACTGGCCAAGTATAAAACAGCAAATATGCTAAAATCGCAGAGATTAACATAAATTATGCCTGAATATACACTTGGTCGATTAATCATCTCCTTTATATTCATTTAATTTCCCTTACTGTACCTTTTACTTCTACATCTGTATACTTCGACACCTTCATTATTATTTGTTGAATCTATTAGGTACACCGATTGGCTTCTTTATATTATTTGCATAAAGTTGATGTAACGGATGTGATTTTATTTTAACTAATTGCGCATATTAGTATAGTGTAAATTTACTCCATGCTTATATCGCTGCAGATACTACGTTATAGATATTAAAAAACTGAAGACTTAATTTTGTCAGTATTCTAGTCATTAGGTAAGAATTGCGTTGCTAACTACATAATGCGTTGTAGCTATTTATATGTAAAAAATATTTGTATTTACAAAAATTGTTTCATCAATAAACAATATTAAAAATATTTTGGTCGTTTTATTTTCCCTTCCAATGTATAAAGGAAGGTTCAAAGTTTATTCTTCCTTTACAAAGAGTAGCTGTAAAATATCCTACCCTTCTTACGAATGAAGGAATTTGACTTAAGCTGTAACCAGTCAATACACCTTCAGCGCGACGAGGCATCCCTAATTTAGGGAGGACGAAAGTCAATACTTTTCGCACACTATCTAGTTTCTGGATGCCTGCTGGAATCGATACTTTCCTAAGTCAGTACCTTCTAGGAAGGGAAAATTCAGGAGGGGGCTAAAGTCTATACGTTTCGCTCAAAATGGCTTCTAGATCCTCGCTGAAGTAAATACCTTCAGTGCGACGAAGTATTTGCCTAAGTCAGTACCTTAGGGGCGAGAGATTCAGGATAGGGCGAAAGTCATCGAAAGTCATTACCTTCCGCACGGACCTTATTACGTTTTTACCCAACAGGTTAATAGGGCATGTCCACGACAGTTGACAATACCTTGGTGGTAAAACAATAAACAATAGACATGATGAAAAATTATCAAACAACAAACTATTAACCTATATTATATATTATTAAATATGCAAGCTCAACAATTAAAATAACTTTAAAAGTACACTTAAGCAAAACCAACTAAACTCAAACACGATCTATCATTATAAATCAGCATAACCTCACTATTAAGTACCACATGTTCTGTCATCTGAAGTCTTTGTTTATTGGGCGGAGTAGAATTCGATGAGACCTCTGGCGGAGAAAATTGTAACTAACGCAACGAGTAAAATAATTCGTTTTGCATTGTTGTTTTTGTATTATATTCAAGTCAACGTAATTACCGTAAATTTGTACTTTATTTGTTTAATTTCGTGTCAGTGACAAGTTTAAAACTGTGTTTTTCTATTTAACTCAACTGTCATCATTTCAGAGATAATATTCTTATATAATCAGAGATATTATGGAAGAGGTTATGTTATTCTATTTTTTGTTATCATTGCAGATCAAAGAGAAAATAAGTCGGTATTAAAGATTAAAAATATTACTCAATACAAACCTACCTTCCCTGCAACTTTTGTAGATATAATTGTATCAAAAATAAAAATAAAAACACGAAATCAGACCTAAAACTAAACAGTTAATTGAACGCTTGTTGTACTTTTCACTCAATACAAACCTACCTTCCCTGCAACTTTTGTAGATATAATTATATCAAAAATAAAATAAAAACACGAAATAAGACCTAAAACTAATCAATTAATTGAACGCTTGTTGTACTTTTCACAAATATCAACCATACCCTATTACTCCAAAAATAAAAATATTAGGAGTCAAAATTTAGTTTAACAACACAAAATACTAAAGCACAATCAAAGAAAAAGCAAAAGTTTTACAAAACACACTGAAAATAACTAAAACAGCAAAATAAAACCACTTAAATATCAAAGGGCAGCTGATTTGTTTTACTCGCTGCTAAGATGACATTGACATTTCAGAGCGCCATCTATCGAATTCT
>CAJUYG010001817.1:34681-44841 GCA_910591675.1 Galerucella calmariensis | reverse complement strand
GCGATAATCAATATATCAACAATAAAAATCAGTCAGTACAACTGCAGTTACGCAGCATTAGCCACTATCAATTTTTAAATAAGGCGCCATTCACATTGACAGCTTCTTCCTTATTCATTGAACTGTCAACTGTTTTTCTTCTTGTCATTTGTCATCTGTCAAAACTGAAAATTCGTAAAATGTGTGGTGGTTTCTAAAAATTGTGATTTTGATTAGATTTATTGACTGAAACTGTGAAGCACATGCAGAATTTATAAAGGTTTTGATACCCTTGTTTAGAACTCAATTAAACATTAATACAAAATGGGCAACGTATACGCTTATTCCTCCAATCCACCACCGCCGCCACCACCACCAGGGACATCATTTCCCAAAAAAAAGGAATGTGACCGAGAACAACCCGCCACCAGTCCCTCAGCAGTTATTGAAAACCCTGGACCTTTAGAAGATATACATACAAAGTGTAAAAGTATGTAATTATTACCTAACCTATTTTAGTGCTTACTATCTTGATTTGAATAATGGATCAAGGCCAGTTTAGGAATATTGTACAATTAGTTGATTCTTTATTCTAGATGTGTTTCCTACATGTTTTGAGGGTGCCAGAGTGATGCTTACGAGAGGTCTCAGTAATCACTTTCAAATATCCCATACAATAAATATGAGCTCAATAACTCCCAGTGGTTATAGGTTTGGAGCCACTTATGTAGGAACAAAACAAATGTCACCAACTGAAGCTTATCCTATATTACTAGGAGATGTTGATCCATCAGGGAATCTTAATGCAACCATTATTCACCAGCTTCAACCTAACATTCAGGCAAAGTTTGGAGCACAGGTATGTTACATTAATTGATGAAACAACAATTTTAGGTTAGGTTAATATTAAACATATTTGTATAAAATAAGCCTATTCTTCAATAAGAACTAGATTCATTTTTCAAATAATTAATTTCATCTGCCATAACTAAACAGGAACATAAGAAAAATTTAAAAATCATGCAATGGGCACAATCATGAGTCAGATTGACATTTTTGGTTAAATTAGAATTTAGGGATAATGTTCCATAATTCCATTTTTTGTAGGTACAAAACTCCAAATTTCAAGTAGGCCAATTGACGTTGAATTATAAGGGCTCTGATTATACTGCCAGTTGTACTGTAGCAAATCCAGATGTAATTAATGGATCGGGAGTGGTAGTGTTACATTATTTACAAGCAGTTACATCCAAATTAGCACTGGGCACAGAACTTGCATATCAAAAAGGTCCTGGGATTCCAGGAGGAGAAATAGCTTTACTAAGTGCAGCAGCTAAGTAAGAAAATATATTTTAATAGTTTATTCTTATTAAATTAAAATACTACTAAATGTAACTCACACATAACCTGAAGAAATTGCACTTCAATTTAGTACAAATTTTTTGTGCATCTATTTTAGATATTCCACTGAAAACGTACAAATCTCAGGTACTTTGGGAGTCTCAGGAGTTCACTTATGTTATTACCAAAAAGCTAGTAAACAGTTACAAATTGGTGTTGAATTAGAGGCTAATCATAGAATGCAAGAGGCTGTAGCATCTGTTGGTTATCAGGTGGATTTACCAAAAAGTGATGTAGTATTTAAAGGTAAGCAATCTTTCATACAATGTAGGGTTAATAATTTAGTTATTACATAATAGTTATTTACGTAATTAGTGGGATATGGACATTATTAACGCACATATGTGAAGAGGCCATAGGCCCCGTCATGCAATCACATAAGTGTGTTAATAAATCCTATCACACATGTTACATACAAAACTTTATCTACAACTGTTTATTAGTATTATTAACAGTACCTATATCAAAAAATAAAAATTCAATCCAAACGTATTTTTAATAATATTGACTGCAAAAATAATGCACTGTGTATCATATTTTGTGACCATAACAACAAAGACAAACAAATCTGTGGAAATAAAAAAAATAGTTATTCCATCAAATTGTCAAAGTTGAAGGAGCAAAAATCTATAAAAATGAGTTCAAGCGAAGACAATCTCCTTTCGGAAATTGAAAATGCAGCTTCCAGTGTTATTTTGAATATTTAATTCTGGTATTAGTAATTGTCTAGATTCTTATTCTTGCACTAGTGCGGTAATGTATTCAAAAACGCACAAGTGTGGTAATATTCGTCATTATGATACTGAAAATAGTGTCAAATCGTACACATTACATGAAAGTTGTAGATAAAAATATATTTGATACTTCTAATGAATTAGTAAGTAAACCATACATGCATCTAAATTCAATGATCGAAATTTCGTCAGAAAAATATCATGGTCAGCTTTAGCAGTCCAACGTTGCAAACTAGAACTGCTTAACATGAAAAACAGTAGTTTAATTTTTTTATGAAATATTCAATTTAATGCATAGAACAGGATGAAGAATGCTAGTTTGTTTATGCGGATGCCTTATCTTTGTTTATGTTATCGAGGTAATAAAAACATTTTTGCATTTCATTTAATCATTTTCAATGTTAGTTTACAAATAAACAGGGTTTTATGCTAACTCTCATAGAATGGGGTCACTAACTAAAGTCTATTAATATTTATTTATTGATTTACGGGCATTACCCATTAATTAACAGTATTACACTATAACATAATTTTTTTAAAGTAACAAATAAAAATAGAAAGATAACATTTAAATCTACTATAATAAAAATGCTAAAATTCTTTTGGGAAATGGGTCTTAAGGAACTACTGGTCTCTCAGACTTTAATCTGGAACTGAGTGGAAGAGAGGGGCACAATAGATATTCTAGGTCTCGGTGAATGTAACCCC
Source organism: Galerucella calmariensis (assembly GCA_910591675.1). NCBI lineage: Eukaryota > Metazoa > Arthropoda > Insecta > Coleoptera > Chrysomelidae > Galerucella > Galerucella calmariensis. Next base: position 42,019 of record CAJUYG010001817.1, on the reverse strand, counting down.
AATAAACAAATGTGAGATTAATTGGAAAAGGAGTAGTTTCCTTGAACAAACATTATCTAATTAACAGTTTTTGAGTTGTAGGAGCTGGAAAGGTATTTTTTTTTTCTAGAAATTATCAGTTTTTCAGGTAATACCTAAAAGAACAAAATATCGCCTAAAATGAAACACCCTAGAAAGACATACTACATAAACCATGGTCACAGATTATAAAGAGAACAGATACGAATCCTGGTAAAACATCAAATGACAAATGATTTTCAGCTCCGTCGTCAAAGACCTTGGACCTGTAACTCGGTATGGCCGCGATGTTGCCAGTTTAAAATATTTTCTGAATTTCTTACCAAACTGCACTGTTGACTCGGGGACAATAACAATTTCTAGTGCCGGATCTAGTTTTTTCGGAAGTTTCCACTAATTCTTTAAAACTGCGCCATGAATTAAAACATTAATCATAATCGAATGTATATTTATGTATTTATTTAATACCTACATGTACATTCTTATGATTTGTTATAAATAGTCATTGCTCTTGGGAGATAAATTAATAAATTTTAGATAACACAAATAATTACAAAAATCAACCAAATTTTAAAGTATGAATAATAATTTGTTTATTATCGAAGGGAATACAATAAACAACTATTAATTAATTAATATCAAAATCTATTTCTTATATCATAGGCCGGGATATTAAATCACATACTCTCATCCCTTGGAAATCGAAAGAACTTTATTTTTCTTTCCGAATAAAATTTATTTGGACAGTCTCTGTATGAACAATACACTCCGCCGTGATGTTTATTCATTTTATAAAAAAAAGGTAGAACGTGTCGCGGGACACACGGTAGGAACTTTAGTTCCTCTTTTAAGCAAAAGTTATGTAATACATCTGACGTTATAGATAAACAATTTACATATTCTTTGGTGGTTGAGTAGTAAGCACACCAGACTCTCACGCGATAAACCCGGGTTCGATTCCCCGCGAGGAATTTTTTTTATTGTTAATTTTATTTTTAAATAATCATTCTGCTTGATATTAATAACGACAACAGGTAGACGTTTGAAATATTTAGCAGAATATTCATTATTATAGATAATGGTACGGTACCCTCCATGAGGGAGTCCGACTGGCAACATCTACTTATAACAGCATCGTATATTAAAAAAAGGAAACCGTATCACTATACAAATTGGACATTCGTTTACCACAAAATTAGTGGAAACATAAAATTGAATTGTTAAATTTTTAATTTGAATTTGTATTACAGTTTATAGAAATTTTAATTTTCTAGATTTTTTCCTAAGTGGGTCGTAGAAAAAATATGCTGCTCGACTCGTGTGGATTGTCCATATCGCACTTGAACGATTGAGCACTCTGCCTACGGCGTCGTGCTCCATCTTCGTCCTCGTGCGATATGGCCATCATATCCACACTAGTTGCACAAACTACAATTTCTTTCAAAATATGCCCTTCTACATTTAAAAACTACCTGTCAAATGTCAAATCAATTTATCCATCCATTTTAAAGTTATTGAATTAAAACAAGTTTTCAAAATTTCAACACCCTGTATTTCGAAAAGTAGCTAGACCCCTTAATCGCGCAAAAAAAATTATGGAAATAATAGTAAAAATTAATCCGAACAAATTCAAGTAGATCACTAGCACTGCGAATACCAGCTTTGCATAGAATTTCAATATAGCATCGGTGGTTCAGTGGTTAGAATGCTCGCATTGCACGCGGGCGGCCCGGGTTCGAATCCGGGTAGGAGCATATTTATTATTATGAATCGCTGCTTCGTAAACGAGAGAGAGACTAAGGAGGCACAAGCACGCAAAAGCAATGTAACATAACGTAGCGTAACGTAACGCGTAACGGTCAGATCTTTTGCGTCGCGACCCCTGGTCGCTCAAACATAACCTGGAGTAAAGAACTAAAGTTCCAATAATAGTCTATACCACTATATTTTTATAGTCAATATTACCACAACGCACAATCGATTAGTCAAATAACACAATTAATATCTCTAAGAGTTCATCCATATCTCAAATGTGGTTTTTGACACAAGAGAGGTTCAATAAAACACGAAGTCCAAACCACAATCTTTTAATATTGTCCGAACAAAGAAGGACAAGTAACTTGCTACTAGTTTCGGCAAATCATTACCATCATCAGGCTATAAAAAGAAAGATAACAGGTACAATCCAGAAAAATAAGATCTTATCGAAGACATGTTAAATCTCATACAGAATACTACTAAGTAATGTAATACAAATTTCATAGTTAATAAATTCAAATTGAGAATACAAGATAACTCAAATTACATTTAAATATCAAAAATGCTAAAAAGTTTTTTGCCTTGAAAAAGATATGAAAATACAAGTGATTATAAATTATGATATGTTAACAATATTGATAAGATAGAGTGATGTAATAAAATAAAAAATATTTGATCTATGATCGAAAATTGAAGGAAATATGCAAATTGACAACCCTGTTGAGAAATTTCGCGAAGCAGCCCGAACGGAATCGACATAAGACGATGGTCATTTAAATGGGTATGTCCACCCCTTTCTCTCTTTTTACTGTTCTCTGTCAAGCTTTTGTATCTGTTCTCTTTATAATCTGTGCCATGGTAGAAAAGATTTTTCTTCATCCTTCTTTTATGTTTATTATATTATTGAATCAATCATTAGTGTTATTCTTTTGTTTCAGGTCACATTGATTCAAATTGGTCAGTAGGTGCAGTTTTAGAAAAGAAATTAAGTCCTTTACCATTCACGTTAGCTCTTAGTGGCTTAATGAATCATAATAAAAATCAATTTAGACTCGGTGTCGGAATATTAATCGGATAGAAATAGACATTTATAAATACATGAGTATTAGTCATAAATTCATTGTTGCGACTATTTACCTATTAAAGTTTTATCAAGTAATTCAGGTGCATTTTTTGGTTGGTCCTGGTTAATTATTTCTAAAACAAGTTTTTTGAATTGGACAGACTTAATTATCGAAGCCGAAGCAATAGTTCAGATGTTTGTGATGTAATTTGAATATTTTTTACTATTATTATTTGCATTTGTAAACGAATTCTACTGTTAATAAAATGTATACATGTAAAATGAAAATATATTTGCATTTGTTTTCAAGTCTTTCGCTGTTACCTGTGACTATATAGTCAAACAAGAGACTGAATTGTTGACATTTTCAGGGTTGTCTAATAGCATGACAACTTTTTTTCTTTCCCAAACAGTCATATTTAAATAAAATTAAGGGGAATTACCTGAATTAAAAAAAAACGATTACACACACAATAAAAAAATATATTTCAATTAACATGATCTTTTGCAGTATTTTTAAATAGTTTAAAAGATCATCACATTGGCAACCTACGTATTGGAAACTGTGGCAGTTTATGGCATTTTTCAAAAAATACTGCGCATGCTCAACTGTCAATATAACGTCGCACTGGATTTGTCACAGCAATATCTCTCATAGCTAAATAGTTGGGGATGGGTAATTTGGTCCCCGCTACCTGTGTTAATCCTTTGGTAGCCAGCGAGGTAGCCAGGCACTTCGATAATCCGGCTGGTAATTTCGCCCCCAAACTAAAATATAATTATTTCTGCTTCTTGGAAATTTTTAGGAATAACAGGTAGTTTAGACTGATATAAAACCCTTATATTATTATAATTTGCAATCATTTGAATTATTACTTAGTTTGAGTACGTGTGAATTGTTGTGAGAAAGCAAATTATGGAGGTGAAAATTATTAAAAGTAATCGTGGCAATGATTTACTTGTAGTTAACGGTTACAAGTTTAATTTCCACAAAAAACTGAAAATTTCAGAAGAAACTTGTTGGAAATGTACCAACAGAAAATGTAAGGCCTGTATCTATACATTAGGTGTATTAAGTGCAATATTCTAAATCTAAAACTTCATCCGAACACTGTCATCTTGCGGACATTTCAACGTTAAATAGGCAAACAGTTTCGGCAGTTTGCAAGAGAAAAGCTGTTGACGATATTTCTGAAAAACCGTCAAAAATTATACGTATGGCATTGAAAGAAAATTTACCAGCGACACTAACAACCAGGGACGTCGAGTACGTTAGGAAGAATAGGTATAATAGTCGACGTAAGTTTATACCAGCGCTTCCGAAAAATATTAACGATGTACATTAAATTTTGAATTCGATTGACGTAAAAACTTCGCGTGATGAACAATTCCTTTTTATTAATTGTGTGTTAAATAATATCATTGTGTTTACGTGTCTTTCAAATCTTGGGAAAACGCAACGAATCGACGTCGACGGCACATTTGATTATTGTACCAAATATTTCACACAAATGTTTACAATTCACGGTTTTTTACACGGACATTACATACCTATAATGGTATGCCTTCTACCCAATAAAAAATCGGAAACATACGAAAGACTGTTTCTTTTGGTTCAAGATAAGTGCTCCAAAATTAATATTAACTTCGATTTTAAGGAAATAGTGTGTGATTTTGAAATGGCCATACATAAAGCCGTTCGAAAAGTTTGGCCTTCCACCCAAATCATCGGATGCAGATTTCATCCCGCCCAGGCATGGTTCCGGAAAATTAAAACTATCGGTCTAGTTGTGGAATATAACGATGCGAGCAGTGATATTGGTCGGTGGTTGCACTTGACTTTTGGTCTTACTTATTTAGATCCTAATGAAGTGGGTGATTGCGTTGCGTTCGAACTATTCGAAAATAGACCAAATGACATGAGATTGGAGAAGTACGCTGATTATCTAATCGAGAATTATGTTGATGAAGAATCTCTTTTTCCACCGACAATTTGGGCCAAAAATTCGTCTGATCTCACGCGAACAACAAACGCTTGCGAAGCTTTTCACAGAACTTTTAACGATTCATTTTACAAAGAACATCCAAATATAATAACAAATCTTGAGAAATTAAATGAATTCCAAATCGAAACTTATATCAAGTTGCAAAGAAATAGATAGAACTCATTTTTTAACATGTATTTCATTTAAATGTGTAAAATTTTGAAATTCTCATTTGTGTAAAAATTATTTATATGTTCATGCCATAGAGTTGAAATTAAAACCTTTAAACTATTTTCATGTTTTGATTTTATTTCTTCTTTGAACCGAAAGGATATACCTGATTGCGGGGACGAAATTACTTGTAGGGAATTTATACCTGTCAGCCATGGGGACCAAATTACCTTTTGAAATTTCGTGACGTCATCTTTGGGGACCAAATTACCAACTCCGAGATAGTTATGCTATTCTGCTTTTTTTAAGTCCAGCGATAGTAGCAAATCACTGAACAGCTACTATACAGGGAAAGCGATGGGATGGACTGTAATTCTTCTCGTAAAGATTGCTGTTCATATTTTGTAGTCAAAAATTATTGATTACATTTTTGTCCATATGTTTACAGCGGCGCCAAATTTTTGGAATCTATGTCCCATCAAATATATACATATTTCAAATTCCTTATTATTTTTAATGGAGCGCACTGTATCTTCTCTCTTCTAACCTGTGCCTACGCTAATTCGACAAAAAAATAAGTCACCTAAAAATAATGTTTCATCCACAGTCCACCTACCTTTTTCCATTGCATTTTTCCTCATCAAATGTACGTCCAATATAAACTCTTGAGCTAGTAGGTACAAAATGTATGCCTGAGTACTACTTACTATTAATATTAAGTATGAAAAAATGAAACTAAATTTTTGAGATAAATTTTACAATTTTTTGAGTATATTGGAGATGTATGTTTATTGTCATGCATGAACGTTATCAACAGAACACCAATAATAATGGAAGCGTGAAGGTGGATTTCCACAAATCCGTCAACTGATTTCCGATTTTTAATCGTATTACGTCATATCGGATGAATGAAAATGCCAATTTCCATTGCTTGGATACAATCGTACGTTTTAGTACCAAAGTTAGTGACAGAAAGTAACAGAAAACTGTTCATTGCTTTTAATCGTCTTCCATTATAAATTTTATTATTCATTCTAGAATAATATCCCAAGAAAAGCAGATCATAAAAAAGTTAGGTTAAATCAGATCCGAAGACGGATAAAAGTTGAACATCTTTCCACTCTTAAACATGAAAACATATTTCAATTTTTCTACCATCACAAAACTTTCGGATGATCGTATTGAGAAATGACGGATCTGTGAAAATTCATCTTAATCCTGTTAATGCTGTTATCACAAATGTTAGCCCAATTATTATGCAAACGTCTTTTATGACACTGATATTATTTTATATTAACCAACTATCTTAAAATTTATTTTTTCTACAATCACATTGAAAAGTAGGGTTTTTCGCTTGCCATCTTGCCATTGACAACGAAAAGTTGACGTATCTTGAGGAGTTACATTACGCTCGCCTAGCGTAAAAAATGGCAAAACGCTGTATTGACAGTGACAGTGACAGATAAAAAAGTTTTAAACATAATATTTGAATTGACATAATTGAACTGACAGATTTTAAAAGCTTTTATGAATTCTACCTTATATTTGTTTTTAATAGTAACAATTAAGTGATTGCAGAAAAAATGTTGTATGTATTACGAGCAAAAACGTGACATTATTGCTTTCGAGTAATTACTCTCAAGCAATAATGTATCACTTTTCGCTCTTTAATTAATACATAAATAACTATTTCACAGAAATGTGGTGAAAAGCACCAGAAATAATATATAATAATTGTAATGAGTCCAAATTTTATTTTTTACGATCCGAATTCCACATTATTGAAAATTAAAAAATTTACTATTTTTTCAGTCTTCCTGGTCCTTTCTTACCTCCTCCCAGTTGTTTATCCTTAGATTTATTGCTTAATAAGGGGTGAACTTCTGTAAAAGAACGTTTTCTCACATTATAGAAGAGGGAACCATCTAATAACCCGAAAAATGCAGATATTTTATTTTAAATCAACACTTTTGTCAACTATAGATATTCATTATTTATAAATATTAGTAGTAAAGTAAGAAGCTATGTTCTTTGCTTTTCCCGAAAAGCCTAAAACAAGCCAGTAATATAAGAGTGATATAAATGAAATCATAATAATCATTACTTTTTACTTGTATCAATATTTAAAAAACCGATTTCCTCCATCCAGATTCGAATCCCAAAGCTGGGATTAATCAAACTATTTTATTAGCAATGCAGTCCTCACTTCTTTCTTATGAAGAAAAATTTACTTTGTCATTGTTACATATTTGAATCAAACTGTTCAACTGTACTGAGTGGTTCTATAGTCTATATCGAAAGGACAAGGAGTAATAAATCATTCATTTAAGTAGATTTCATAGA
>CAJUYG010001817.1:8635-34581 GCA_910591675.1 Galerucella calmariensis | reverse complement strand
TACTTAATTAGGGTCTATTACTCCTCGTACTTTTTGTACATACTATAACAAGTTTCAGTAATTCTGACCAGTTTTATATGGTTACTTAATGAACAAGTTCAAGTTGAGTAGGGCTGCCAGGTAAACAGGCTGTTTCACGAAGAGCTTACAGTATCCACAGGTATATTGATTTCTATAAGAATTGGCATAGGATGGTTGGCGAATTTTGGAAAATATTTTTACATATGTATAACCGAAAGTGAACGACAACTTTCTTATTTTAAATATAACACTCCGTAAAATATCAAATTTTCGGATTCTACATAAAATTTTAATGACACTTTGTGTAGAATATATATCTAAAATTTTTACTTTTATTATCGAGATATTACTTTTTTAATAAAAAATTGACAGGTGCAGACCTTCATATTGACCATTCTGTATAAAAATCCCCATTATTGAATAAAAAATAACTTGTCGGGTTGATTAGTAGGTGAAGGAAATTGGTGACATGTCGAAAATTATTTTTTTTGAATACAGGGTTGTTAAAAAATGTTAAATATCTTCATTGTTTTTTCAAATTAAAATGGAAGTGTCTCTATAGAGATGTTGGCTAAAAATTAAAGTGTATGTTACTCGTTTGGAGCTCCAAGATTTTTTCTACCTCCCAAATTGACTATATATCTACCGATTAGTGGTTATTGACGCAAGGAGGAGTTATGTTCCTCCTCTTTTTTACACACGTCGTTAATACAGCTCACCTGTCAATTAGCAATGACTCGAAAGATAGTATAAATTCAGCTATTATACCGTTAAATTTCAAAAGCACCAATTTGCCAACGACCTTTTTTTACGGAAACTCATAAATATCATGCAAAAAATGAAGGAAAAATAACTTAATCTCAAGAAAAATTCACAAGTATTAAGGGGCCGTACCCAAATAACGTAAGATTGTTGGTACAAGGGTAAAATTGACATATCCATACGCTGTCTTACGTTATGGTGAGGGTGAAAAGATTTTTATGACATTTTGTATCACAAACACTACAGAAACGAACATTTAGATGTATCCGGTCCGGTATCAAGTAAAATCTCGAAATCAATCGGCTAATTACATACGACAGAGCGTGTGTAAAACGTGTGGTCTGTACTTTGCAACAAAATATAGGTGTTAATATAAACACTAAGAATCTGAAGTATCAAAAATCTTAACTAAAGCTAAAATTTGGTTTGATAGCAATGGATTATACCTCAACTGAAACTTGCGTGTTCAGCTTAAATCACACAAACAATGCAATAAAAGATATTACTTTCTTGGGAATACATCTAGACACACGAATTTCATGGAGCCCCCACATAGGTAACCTTTGTGGTGGGCTAGCTAGAACTGTATATGCCCTACTAGACCAGGGTCGATAATTTTTGAAACAAAAAAAAATAATAGTAGGATGAAACCCATTAGAGGAGGATAATATGATATAATTGAAGAAAAATAGTTATTTGTGTACCAAGGCCGTAATGTTGATCTTTTTTGGCCGAATCTGAAATTTGCGGCCGAGGCGTAGCCGAGGCCAAGCAAATTTCAGGTGAGGCCAAAAATATCATACGGCCGAGGTGCACACAAAATTTTTTAAGCGAGTGTCTCATCAAATAGGTAACAACTTTTTTTTACAATTTTGTTTCTAAACAGAGACGAAACTGGAAGATTAGATTCAAATTTTTATTAACCAAATGAAAAGTGTATTATTAAGTAACAAAGATGTGTACAGAATTACTTACAGTAAGTATGATAAACAGAAGTTGGGTCATAACGAAGTTAATAAATTAGGGCATTATTTGCTATTAATTGTTATGTTAAATGTACATTTACTACATTTTGAAAATGTAATACCACTTTTAGACATGACATTGTTAACAAACATTTCATTTTCTTGATTTTCCGTAACAATGGTTCTTGCTGGAAAGCTGCTTACTGAAGTACCATCTAATTCAATTTCTTTGGAATTATTTTGAACAGAAGAACGCATACCTGAAGTACCTTTTCCTCCTGCAAGAATTCTATTTGAAATTTCCTTCTTTCTTGAAATGGAATCTTCAATGTAGCCTTCTGCTACAGAGTTAGACTTCCAACCTCCGTGGCTTTTTAACATTAAAATATCAGCCCCTGTTTCAACCAAGAGAGAGGCTGAACTTCTTCTAAAAGAATGACCCGTATACTTATTAGCATTTGGTAATTGTAGATACTGTGCAATAAGTGATGGTATTTTTCCAAAGGTATGAACACCAACAACTTGTGTAGAACATTTTCCTTGGCGATAATTTATAAAAAACGTTTGATGACGTACATTGAAAGGTCGTAAATTTAAGTATTTTCGAATCAGCTGTAGGGCACTTATATTTTCAATTATTTCATCAGTTATTGTAAATACTCGTTTTTTACCGGTTTTTGTCTCCGGGACTGTGATTACTAACAAGTTTCCTTTGTCTTGAATATCATTTATAGACAACTGCCTTAGTTCATTTCGCCTACAAGCACCAGTCAATCCAATTATCAAGCAAACCTAAAAATATTACAATATAGTTATAAGAACAATGAACTTTAAAAATATTGTGTTTTATTACCTTCCACATTAAGTAGTTCTTATCTGGAGCTTCTGTTAAGAATTTATTGATATCGTCTCTTGTAAAAACTGCCGACTTTTTCGCTTCGTAACCCACATTTTGCTTTTTCAAAAAAGCATTCAGTTTTGAAAACTTGCTGATATCAATGTTATTTTTGACCATAATTGTTGATTTTAACATCGAGTATACGGACCATAATGTTGATGATTTTGAAACCTTGGCCTTTTCCAGAAAAAATGCGAGAAGTACTTCTTCTTTTAATTTTTTAATCTTATGTATGTTGCACCATTCCATAAAAATCTCATACTGGTTTAAGTAAATCTGCCTGGATTTTTCAGGTAATAAATTTAGAGTCGCTGCATTGGCGGCTTCATAAATTTCAGCTGGATTGTCACTATCACTGTCACTCATTTTTCTTTTTAACTGTTTTTTATCACAGTATACACCGTAAATGTGGTTTTTATTATTTGTTAGTTATTTATTTTACATTTCATTTCACTGACAGAAACGGAAAGCTTGTAAATAAACAGCCTGGCAACGGAACCTTTCCTTTTGTTTTATGGGTAAATAATTCAAACATGCAAATTAAGTGTGTCTAGTAGGCCGCCTTCATAATTTGACAATCTTAATATCGGACGTGGAAATAACTCAAATAAGCAAATTAAATGTTTCTAGTAGGTTGCCCTCATAATGACTTTGTTTGCAAAAGCGGCCGTAAAGTAAAAAAGCGGCCGTAAAGTAAAAAAGCGGCCGTAAAGTAAAAAAGCGGCCAAAAAAGATACACTTTAGGGACGTTAATAGATCCGTAAAACTTCATTTTTTGTGACACTCGCTTAAAAAATAAATTACGGGCGATCCGAGTTCGGGAAGTGGAAGGGGGTGAGTTTTTAATGGTAAAAAATGGTTTATCTCGATTTCTGGCAAAACTACAAATCCTACGGAAAAAAGTTAAATGGCAAAGTTGTGAGAAATAAAAAGCTCTACAACTTTTGTATTCACAATTTTCACACATAACCTTAAATTTTATGTGAAAGACTCAAATAACCAAAGTTTTTTATTTTTATCTTTTTCAAAAAAAGTATCTTTTTTACGAAATTTCGTGAAAACTCACCTTATTATGTCCCAAATACACTGTAATTTATTTGATTTGAAATACTTTTTTTTCACCCTATTTTGACTCAATATCAAAAAAGCACCCTAATTTTCAATCGAAAATTCTCGCGTCAAAATATCAGCTTTCTTCAAAAAGTCGGTGGGCTTTTTGTTCGATGAAATCTCTACTTTCTGATAGTCTGAAAAAAAATATACATCTCCATGGTAAATGTTCTCAGAAAATGCAAAAAATGAAAAAAACTCAAATTCGAAATTTTTTTTTAACCACTGTACAATTTCATCGAAAAAATGTGATTGCTGCAATTTTGTCGAGTTAAAAAGTTTATCCACTAAATTCGAATTACATTCATGTCATAGAAAATCTCATAAAATGTGAATATTGAATTGAATATTGAATTTAGATAGTTCACTTTGAATACATTATAATAATTTTAAAAACGTTAATCTTGACATTTATAAATACACTATCTTGAATTCTAATCACCTATCCGTTAAGTTTGTTTCTTTGATGGCATTTCTTCATCGTTAGACTCGAGAAACCTTTCCAACTCTAGTTGATCTTCGAAATCTTCAAGACCATCACCTTTTTCGTCTCCAATGTTATTTCCAATCTGTATTGGTTCTTCATCCACAATTTCATCTGAATCATTTACTTCTTTGTTGGTTTTTTTTCCATATTGGAGCAATTTTCAGAACCATGACAATTTTTACATAAATTTGTGAATTTTAAACCATGTTTTCGGCAGCCACATTCCAAACTGTTACACCCAGCTTCACAGCGACAGCAAATAGCTTTGAGCAATACTTCCGTAATTAAATCCTTTTCTGTAAATTTGGTCATAATGCCACGTTGATGTTTCTTCCAGCTTATATCTGTTGTTGTCAATTCGTTGCCTAACCAAGTTTGAAGCTGATAATATGCCCTGTAACAATTCTGTTCTGCTGCTCCTTCAGTGGGTGAGAGGTTTGCCAAAATGAAGGGTGATTTAATTTTTGCCAATTGATTTTTTTGAAACCTTGATTGACTCAGTGTAATTTTTTCATTTTTACATTTATAAATAGGCTTGATTAATTGTAATCCATTTTTTAGGTTACGTTACTTCAGTGTATTTCGATTTGCAATGTAACATGGAATCTTACGTTTTTTGAGTAATTGAAGTGTAAATTTTAATAAATAGCTCAAAATTACACATAGTGAAAAAAAAACGTCGAATTTGATATTTTTTTTTTGATTTTTTTGATTTTTTGCATTTTCTGAGAACATTTACCATGGAGATGTATATTTTTTTCAGACTATCAGAAAGTAGAGTTTTCAACGAACAAAAAGCCCACCGACTTTTTGAAAAAAGCTGATATTTTGACGCGAGAATTTTCGATTTAAAATTAGGGTGCTTTTTTGATATTAAGTCAAAATAGGGTGAAAAAAAAATATATTTCAAATCAAATGAATTACAGTGTATTTGGGACATAATAAGTTAAGTTTTCACAAAATTTCGTAAAAAAATATTTTTTTTGAAAAAGATAAAAATAAAAAACTTGGTTATTTGAGTTTTTCACATAAATTTTAAGGTTATGTGTAAAAATTGTGAATACAAAAGTTGTAGAGCTTTTTATTACTCACAACTTTGCCATTCAACTTTTTTTCGTAGGACTTGTAGTTTTGCCGGAAATCGAGATAAACCATTTTTTACCCTTAAAAACCCACCCCCTCCCACTTCCCGAACTCGGATCGCCCGTAATTTATTTTTTTCCTCAATTATATCATATTCCCTCCTTTTCTAATGGGTTTCATCCTACTATTATTTTTTTTCACTTTTTACTGTTTTTGAAGGCTTCGGCACTGGTCTATACGTAGAATATCAAATATAGTTACAGAAGCTGCAATAACTGCTTATTATGGACTTTTTCATTCTAAACTTCTGTATGGTATTCTAGTGTGGGGCAATGGCAGTCAAGGCTTGCTACAAAGGGAATTTGTATTAAAAAAAGCAGCTGTTTGCTCCATTATACAAGCAAAATATCATGAACCTTGTAAAGAGATATTTAAACAGCTTCAAATTATGAGTTTGTTCTCCTTAATTGAAAATGAAAGTTTAAATTATGTGAAAAATAATAGAAATCACTTCACAAGTCATGCAGACATACATAATTATGATACTAGGGGAAAACATCAAATTGTCCCCACAAGAGTAAGAATAAACAAGTACAATGCTCTAGGTATTCGATTCTTTACTGCACTCTCTGAAGAAATTCAAAACCTGCCTACAAAAATATTTAAAACCAAAATAAGAATTATGTTGAAGGATATGTGTCTATACAATATTAACGACTATTTTGAAGAAGTTAAACATGTCACCTAAGTATAAATTTTGGAAAATATGTATGTGCATTATTTAAAATGTTAAAACTTTTAACTGTGAATTCTTGGTGTTAAATTTGTATATATTTTTTTATTTTTTACCAATCTTACGACAAACTTCGGTATATGGGTTATTTTAAGAGATATCAAAAAATGTTATCAACAAAAATAGTAGATGGGTCACTTCTTGATGCCACTTTAAAGCTAATAAAATTGTGTTTTCTCTTATTTTTTGGGAATCAAACCACAATGTTTTTTATTTCGACGTTTCGGTAGCTTTCCAGCTACCGTTGTCAAGATTTACTGGTAATAAAATAATTTTTGGTCCCTAACTGACACAACGAAAAAAATATGACAACTAGACAATCAATAATATTTTGAAGTTTAAGACTACAAAACTTTGTTGTCAAATTTTATTAAGGTCCATTCATAGTAGATCACATCTCTGGTAAAATGTGAAATAAAATATTCTATTTTATAACATTCCAACGATATGATAGTCTACTAGAAATGGAATCCAGTGAAGTGCACGTTCCAGGAACGGTTTTTATTGGGATAGCGCTTTTTTTCACTTATTTTGGAAATGTTAATAAAACGCGTTTGCTGTTACTTTTTTTGTATGATTATTTTTGTTTTCAAAATATGTATAACTCAGTTTGGTGATTTTGTGTATTGAAGTGTGTATCGATTAACAACTATTCCAAAGAATAAATCATAAGAAAACCTGAATAAAAACATATGATCCTGATAACGCAGGTAATTGATTATTGGAAATTCCTCTTTCTAACATTGGTAACTGAGTTATACATATTTTGAAAACAAAAATAATCATACACAAAAAAGTAATAACAAACGCGTTTTATTAACAACATTCCCAAAATAAGCGAAAAAAAGCGCTATCCCAATAAAAACCGTTCCTGCAACGGGCACTTCACTGGATTCCATTTCTAGTAGACTATCATATCGTTAGAATGTCATAAAATAAAATATTTTATTTCACATTTTACTAGAGGTGTGATCTACTATGAATGGACCTTAATAAAATTTGACAACAAAGTTTTGTAGTCTTAAACTTCAAAATATTATTGATGGTCTAGTGGTCATATTTTTTTGTTGTGTCAAATAGGGACCAAAAATATTACTAGTAAATCTTGACAACGGTAACTGGAAAGCTACCGAAACGTCGAAATAAAAAATAAAAAAACATTATTGTGGTTTGATTCCCAAAAAATAATAAGTAATGCCACAAGGAACTTACAGAAGATATCTGGTAAAATTGAACTTCCTCATAGTGTAGGATAAAAACAGAGTATTTATGTGTTGTGAAATATGATGAAACACAAGAGAAAGAGACAGAGAGGCCAGAAAATATGACAGAAGAAATTAGAAAGGACGTTATAGATTATAACACAAATAGAACTGAAGAAGAGGAAAGTTCATTCCTGGTGATTCAATCTCTTTTGGCGTGGGTAGAAAATCTTTGGACAGAAAAGTAGTTTGATTATAAAGTGATTTCTGGTTAAATGAGAGTATGGTTCAATTCTTATTTCAATAAATACTATTTATAACTGCCAAGTCAATAGTTTTTGTACAAATCAACTGCATTTCATAAGCAAAAAATCTTACGTAGGAGAGAAGGGAACGTCTAAAAATTCTTACGTTGAGATAAGAGAGTTGAAAAATCATCTTACGTAATTTGGGTACTGCTCTTAATCAGAGGAATACAAATAGGTACGTTTGAAATTAAATTCCAAGATGTGACTGTTTTTATAAAAGATTTAAAATAAAACTATCTGCAAATTATTCCGATTACCGCCAAACAATCACAATACAAACCATGTTTACAAAACAAACAAAAACCCAAAAAAGAAAAATGGAAATTAAAGTTTTCATAACATACATAATCGATTTATTACATAACCAACTTCAAATATCTAAATTATATACTAATAACATTCTATATGCTAAGTGTAGAATAAAAGTTTCAAAAATTAAAACGGCTACATTCCATAAATATATATTTTAACTGTTATTACCTCCGTCGGAGATATTTTCGAGAAGTATGTCATACGTTTTATATTTCTTCTTTTTGGCCGGCGGCGGACCGTTACCCATATTAGAAGGCATTATTGTATTGTCTGTCGGAGTCCAATTGTCTTCTGGATCTTCAATCTAATTAAAAAAAACAATACCAGGCATAACTGTCAATACTATAAGAGCCATATATGTGATTTCATTCAACAGTACAGCATGATAAAAAATATAATATGCGTAAAGTTACACAATGGAAAAATTCGATTTCATTTTTGAAATTGTATTATTTAATCTTTGATTTTTTTTTAATTACCTCAGGTGCTATGGGTAAAAATTGTAGGCAATCAGAGCTTTCATTTTCCTCATCAGAACTACAAAAAGCTGCAACTGGGTCTACTGTTGAAACATCGATCTGAAATAGCAATCAATAATTTGTTTTACAATAGGTTTGTTCGTAGAACAGTTAGAAACTATCAGAAACCGTCGGAGGCATGCGCATTAAAAAAAATGCGTTCGTAGAAACGATTTGGCAGTTGGTGATTCAAAAATCCTTTGTTCGAAGAAAGAAATTTGCGGTTTCGGATCAGTTGCCAACTATCAAAGGTAATACCACGAGTGCTTCAAATTTTATCGATAATTTTTTCTTTTCCACGAAAACTTGTTTATTTGGCAAAAATATGAAAACAAACCGATTGATAAAATCACGAGTCCGTTAGGACGAGGGATTTTATCTAAATTCGGTTTGTTTGAATGTTTTTGCCTCAAATAAATAAGTTTGAGTGATGAAAATAAAAAATTATGTGATAAAATTTGAAGAGCGAGTTGTATTTGGGAAGATTATTTTTTTCAACAATTTATAATTTTGTATTAAATGTTCAATATTCTCTTGGGTCATGGCACTGAATCGATTTGTGTTCATTTTTCAATAAACTTCAAAGCACCTTTAGTTGTCAATAATGACAAATTCAAAGTAAAATTTTTACGTTTCAATGTAACCAAGGTATTATCAATGAGGAAGCAGAATTATCAGTATAATACCGAATGATTGGCTAGAATAATGTATTGCTATTGGTTAAAACCACCAAAATGTCAGATTTTGACAAGTGAAAAAAATAATCAGAATAATTTGCTGACCGGGATCACAGTGGCGGCTCGTGAACTTTTTAAGAGAGGAGGCTGGACATTGGACATAAAAATATACTCTATTCAGCCAATTAGTTTAACCTTTGCGCAGCGATCGTACCTGCAGCTATTTCAGTGACAAAATTAATTGTTGCCCAGCAACCTCCACGTTGGCTCTTGCCAAATTTTTTTTTTGTTCACATAATTCATTGTGCATTGCTATTTTATGAAAAAAAATATATTTCAGAACTAAGTTATCTAAAAGTGTATTGGAAAACTCTTTTGAAACAACATTCGAATAAGTTTTTATTCGTCAAGTCGTAACACCTTGTAAAATTCATGTAAATCGGAAAATCCAATCTCAATTTGACCTTTAAGTGTATCTAAAAATTCTAAAACAAAACAAGCACGCACGAACCCACGCTCGTATTCTGTATTCCGTATTGGTTCGTATATCATCGCAACTGATGGAAGCTAAGACTCCAGAGAGTGTTGCCATTTGCGCTTTTTTCACGGGATTAGCAATAGGACTGAGAAAAAACGACAACTGTGTTGAGCAGCACGTGTTTCGAGAGAAATGTTTGTGGAGTATTGCCTCAGGGCACTGTTGTCAGATTCTAAAATAAGTAGTGAAAACGGGGAATTTATTGTGAAATTAAAAATTTTTTGATAAACGGGAAATAAAATGAAGAATAATCAACAACATATTTCTGCTGCTATTTGCTGGATAAATTGTTGAGGAGGCTTCGAGGAGCCGCCACTTCGGGATCAAATTTTCAGTTTGAACATGAGAACATGCGTATTGTGATGCTGTAAAAAGTGTCAAATTTTCACTATTTTTTTTATTATAGTAAGAAAAAGCATGGAAATAGCTAACCAGTCAGTTCCTTCTAAAATAAAAGGTGAGTAAAATAATGTTGTAATACCGGACATTTGTAAAAAAATCTCTGGCTTCTTATTAGGATGGCCAAAGAATGAGACACACATTACAAAATTATTTATTAATTATAAATTATTTATTTTTTTCAAGTGATGATGAACTTTTAGTTCATTTTTATCAAAGATATCACTGTCAAATTGTCAAAATTTTCCGCCCGTTCGTACAACAAAAATTGCCAATCGATTTACAACGAATCACAAACGGAATGTCAGAGTTTGACAAATTTCCAATCGATTGGAAATTTCTTCTACGAACAAACCTATTAATTGATCGTAAATTACTAATTTATGTATCTAGCTTTTCTTATCATATACAAAAAATAAGTTCGCTACATTTTAGGTATAGGGTATTCCAAACAAAATGGCATTAAAATTTAACTAAGAATCTGAAAAGCTCATATTAGTAAGTTGCTATTAGAGTTGGTCCTTTAGATCCCCATGCGGGGTACCTCAGGGACCCCAGAGGCATAATTTTTTAAATATAATCTTTATTTTAGGAAACTTGTAACGCTGCGTTCAGCCAAAGATTACAGAATAAAAATATAAGATGTTTCACTCCAGGGCGGTTTGATTCAAGTTGCCGTCCCAAACGGACGCCGCTCTCATAAATTATGTTTACGACTCGCTTTTGTTGTCAATAACGAATTAAATTAATAGGATTCTTTTTCACAAAGGTTTATTTTTAAATGTTAATTATTTCGAAAAATGTTCGGGATATGAATTTGAAAAGGAAGGTAAAAAATAAACTTGAATTTTTAAAATGAATCAATTCACAGTTTTTATCCAGCATCTTAGTAATTTTGTGATACTTATTGATAATCTAGCAGATATTTATCACAGATTCAATTAAATATACTCATTAGCCACCAGAATAATTGGGCCACTAAATGTTAAATTTTGATCTTTAAATAACGCGTATTTTTTGGATTGACAAGGTTAAAACAGTAAAAAGAGAAGCAGCTGCAGGATACCTTTAATAAAAATTTTTATGAAGGTTGTAAAATACTAAGTTTGGAGTTTGGTGTATGTGTTAAATTTAATCTATTGTCTTTCAAATCTTTCAATATACATTTGAGAGTAAAATATATACGGACTCTGGTATAGAGACTTGCATAATATTTGAAAGGAAATTGATTACATGGATGATGAAAAGAAAATTTAGTAAATTCGTTCAAAAGGAACTGACTAATTCCACTTTGGTTAGCTATAGAATTGAATTTTTGTGTTTTCTTGCTTAATGTACTTGTTTATATAATATCCTTCTCATAAAAATAAATCCGTAATTTTGTATTAGCAAATATTACAAAATATTTAGTGTTTAAGTTTTGCTATTAAAGAGAAAAATATTAATATGACTTTTTGCTCATTTCAACAATTAATTAATAAATTTAAGAAATCTATACAACATAAATATAAAACACGAACAACCAATAAACACCGTTCTAAAATAACAGCGCTCGACGGGCGACGTCCCGTATAATATGCCAAATTAAATGTAAGTAAGGACGTAGCTACGTATCCAAGTCACCAGCGGCATCGGTGCTTTACGCGATAAATTCGAACGAGTGAAACATCTTATATTTTTATTCTGTAATCTTTGGTTCAGCTATGTGTTAGTCTGTGTTGACTGCGGGTGGCTTTAGTTCGTACAAAGATTTTGCAATGTGTTTTTCGTTTGTGGAGCTAAACAAGGTAAGTAAGTAAGTACCGTAGGAACCCCGCACGGGATTTAAAGTAACACAATATTTATGCATATCGCTTCTGTTTCAGCACCGAACATGAGATGTTTTGAGGAAAAAGACCATTATCACAGCGTGGAATAGATGGGATAGGATATCTCAATTATTCAGATCCTGAAGTAGAGTATGACAGTGACAATGATTCCGATAATGCTTTTCAAAATGAAAATATTCCAGAAACTGAAGATAATCTTGAAATTCAAAGCAAGGAAAGTTTGGATAAAAAAATTTCAGACCAAGAAGATCTGTTTGTCCTAAATATATTACCAAATCTGGTATGGGATGGCAGAGTCAACCATTAACTGGAAGGAGACTTAAAAGAAATTTTGTAAATGCACGAACGGGCCTTACAGAATACAGCAAATCATAAGATACAATTAAAGAAATGTTTAACTTATAAATAATAGATATTGTATGCAATTGTACCAACCAAGAAGCGGCTAGATATTATGCTGAATGGAATAAAAAGATCCTAACAAACAAAAGCAATGGTCTGTACTTGAAGTAGACAAATTGGACTGTTTCTTAGGAGTGCTTATAAAAGCAGGTGCATGGAGGTTGTGAGAAATAAACGTTATATAAATGCAGCATGATGTTTTCTTGAATAAAATTTTTGTATATTAGCTCAAAACTGTACAATGACTTGGGGTCCCCGAGGTACCCCTCACGGGTATTTGCGTTGATAAGGAATGCACGGGAATCTAAAGGTTAGAAATTATTGGGATGCAAACCTTTTGTATAGTCAAAGGTCCAGTTCTTATTCTACAATTTTTTTTGGAAAAACCAAACAAGATACACATCTGATGCACAGTATAATGTCATCCATATGTCATCTGACAAAAAAACTGTAGAACTTATTAGTAGAGTCACAGAAATCGCACAAACCAAAGAACATACACTGTTTCCTTATCTCCCACTTAGCGCTAAGTGTTCAGTAAGTGCTGAACGAATAAAATACGCTGAATAAACACAAACTGCTTACGGGTGACCTTCAAGTTTAGTGAACAGATAACTAACGGATACTTTATTGAATAAACCGGCCCTAGGAGTCGAAAATATATCAGATTCATGCTACACAATGTCTTACTAGATGGCACACGCACTAGGATTTTTATTATAAAAATTTACCTATTGCTTGGCCTATAAAATTGCAAGTTTAGTTTAAATAGAGCACCCTATAATTTGTAACCTAACCACAAAAACATTTTAATCATATTGTTAACAATAAATTCCAATTATTATCACTACATACTTTGGCTTTTTCATAGATAAACGTGGCAATATTGAATGTTTTCGACTGCATTCCTTTCATAACTTCAGATAAACTTGCCAAAGTATACATTGTTGACATTTACTCCAGGAAACTTTAGATTTTTTTTGTGAAACTATGTTAAAAAAAATTATAAGTCCAGAAAAAGTTAGGGTATTGATAAACTGTTTTTTCTGAAAATCTCAGATATGGAATTAATAATGCCAAATCTCACACTGGGTCTAAAATTTTGGTAATCATAAAAAGTTATTACCTCTAAATCTGTGTCTTCTTTATCATCTCCTCCGCTGGCTACTGACTTATCTTCATCTGTTAAATCGAATTCACTTTCTCTTTCCTCAAACTCGACATTTTCGTCCAGTTCTTTAAAATCTGGAGCGAACGCAGACCAATTTTCTACTTGATTTTGTGCCCAAACACTAACCACACCTGCAAAAATTAAAATTGGACAATTGGAAAACTTTTAGCCAACATTTAATACACAATAGATCACTTTTTTACAAAAATACTCTCAATAGCTACCATATGCAGAAAAAATATATATTTAAATAATCTTACCTGATGATATGCTGGCAATTATTGGTCTTACAGGATGCCAAGCAACATCCAGAAGCAATTCTCCTTTGGTGCCATGTAGGATCTTTACTAAATTTCCTATGGACTTTTCCCATAGATAAAGAGCATGCTGCCTAGTTGAACCAGCACAAATATATTCTCCATCACCCGAAAAGCAACATTTCTTCCACATTGTCCTAATCAAACAGTAATTAACAAAATAAGCATAGAACGAAGATCAAAGACAGTAAAACATTAAACTGTAGATTAGATTGTAGATTACAAGGAAATGAATTGGCCATTGAATCCAACACCATATATGTCAACTGTCCAAAAGATATGTCAACAAAGTTTACACATTACAATCTTTTGGAAGAGAGCCATTGAATCCAGCCGTTTTCTGATAATCCAGTTTGCAGTTTTAGACTTTAGAACCTTTAAAGTAACCTGACTATCAGACGTGATAAATATGCCAATGTTTTTGAAACACTCAGTACAAAAATCTATTGCTAACAGTTTCTCTTGTTGGAGTGTTTCCCATACAAACATTTTAAAGTGGTTAAATGTGAAATTTAAAGTCCTATTTATTTTAAATTATTGGCAAAAAGTAAGATAGATACTCACTTATTTACCAAATCCTGTAATTTTTGAATGGGTTCTGGTTCTCCATCTTTTCCATATGTTAAAATTTCTTTACTATCGTATACTCTTATAACTCTATCGGCTGTGTTTACTAAAAAGCAGCTGTAAAATAATAATAAAAAAATGGAGTTAGGGGCCAATTCTGTAACTCTTCCTCTAAAATTTAGGAGCCGTTAAAAATTTAACCGGTGCTAAAATCAAATCGGTATTCGCTAACCACATTTCCCTCAAAAGTTTAAAGGATTCCTTTAAAATAGCCTGTTAAAACTATTATTTTTAAAGGGATGTTAAAGTGTGCCTTCAAATAATAACGGTAACAAGAATGGCGTATGTAGATGTTTCTGGTGAAGCCTTGATTGAAGAATTAATTGCAAACCACAAGAAGTAAGAAACATTGTTAGGTTATATTTGAAAAAATTTAAATTAACAATCTTTATATATTATTCTTGGGCATAATTTAGATTACACCAAAAAAGTATTAGGGACTTGAGTGGTTCCTTTCAAATACCTACTACTAATTTATTAGGAAGTGTCAAGAAAAATGTGAAAAAACTTTATTGTTTTTCAGTCGTCTTGGCGCCCGTGACATTCTTGTAACATTATAACTATAATACAGGGTATTTTCGAATGACACAAGGTTTGCATGTAGATACCTCTCGTAAAATTGGACAAAGTGATATAAGGATTAAGACTATTTACTTTTTGATATACTGGGTGCTGCAGCTATAAAAATTTAAACGTTTTAATTTGATAACTTTAAAATGGATGAATAAATTGATTCGACATTTGGCATGTGGTTTTTAAATGCAAAAGGGCATATTTTGAAGGAAGACATGTTTCAATTCTTGATCCGGTGAAGTACATTTGGAAGAAAATATTATCTTTCCCCTCCCATTTTTTACGCCACTGGCATTTGAAGCTATTTTAATTTTATTGTGTATTCCTCAACGGTTTCCACGTGAAGAACGCATAACCTTCACATATCAAAAAATTTGTGGTTTTCAAAATATTTAATGTTTTTATAAAGTCTGTAAGATCACTTTTTACCAATGGAATTGAAAAAATATTTTTCATGTATTTCTTTCCATAACCATCAAACTACTAATGGTTAGTGGTTGGAATATGTAACAGAAACAAATTTGCATCTAAAACTTTGGGAGGAGATTGATGAATATACTTTCCCAAACTTGTGATTTTATTCACAAAAGAATTGATGACAGTAAAAAATAAAATAATTACAAAGTTAAATTACATCCCATTCAAACATAATTTTTCACTAAGCAGCCAACAAATTACAAGAGATTGAATATTATGCGAACGTTGTAAGTGTCATTTGAAAACACCCTGTATAACTTATAATAATTGCATGCAAGAAACCAAAAACAGTTTATGTGGAGTGATTTGTGGGCTACCATCAAACGTTTTTCTTCTATCTTCAATAATTCTCCCTTCTTTTTATTAAAGATTAGCTATTAAATGACAAAAGCGCTGTTGCCAGATACTTTACTCGAAATTTTTAAGGAACCCTTTAAAGTATATAATTTTTAAGAGTCCTCTAAAATGTATATTTGCAGAATAGCATTTTAACAACAAATTTTTAAAGGCCTGTTAAAAACTTATTTTTAATAGGCATCTAAATTTTAAAGGATTAGTTACAGAATAGACCCCTTATTCAAGTTAATGAAAACTAAACACCACGTCAATATTATGAACCATTAATTTTTTGTAGTGTAGTGATTTTAAAATTTGGTTCAGTACATATTAAGAAATTTTTTTGCGAGTGACAGGTCATAAAAAGTTAATACCCTTCAATTATTTGCCACGAATGGTAAAAATTCCAAATCAGTGACCGCAGTAATAACTTCAGTTACCATAGTCAGGTGGGTAACTGGCAGTGGTTCTAAGCCCCCACTCTTTTTTTAAAATGTGAATAACCGCCTGTTACCGTAAGTAACTTCTGGGTTATAACTAGCAGCTCACTAAAAAAACCCTATAGTTTGACGAGAAAATATGTCTGGTAAACTGGCAGTTTATGATTTGACAGTTTTAAATTTAAGACATAAAATTAACAAAATTTTGAATTAAATGTAAAATATCAGTACTTACTCTCCTCTCCTTGCAAATTCAATACTTCTTACAGCAGTAGCACTAGATGATCCTAACATTATTCTAAAACTAGCTTTTACTTCCAATGTATTGGAGTCTAATACTAAAACTTTACCCTTTGCATTACCAGTGTAAACATAATCTCCTCTTCTGTCAAATGAGCCAACTATGTTTAAGTCCCCCTAGATATAAAAATTATTTTAATATAGTGAATTCTAGCAGAATTATAATTTACACAAGTCCTATGATTTTGTTGAAATTGAGATTAGATAAAATTATAGGGAAATGAAGATTTTTAGGAAAAAGGAGCTAGTAACTGGAAATTAATGGAGATAAGAAAGTGAAAATTTTTGGTACTTACATCTTCATCAATGGGCAAAACCTTATGCTCTCCATTTGTATCCACAAGAATTGCTGGATGTTTCATAGGACAAACTAATAGTTTTTCTATACTTCTGGGTTGAAACTGAACTTTCAAAACAGGACAAGGAAACCTGTATTTTTGTTCACAATCTCCAGATAAAATATTCCATATGCAAACTGTATTATCCGTGGAAGCAGAAGCGATTTTGTAACCATCTCTTGACCAACTGATACTGCATACAGGATGAACATGTGCAGATAT
The DNA here is from genome assembly GCA_910591675.1 of Galerucella calmariensis. Lineage (NCBI taxonomy): Eukaryota > Metazoa > Arthropoda > Insecta > Coleoptera > Chrysomelidae > Galerucella > Galerucella calmariensis. The sequence continues at coordinate 17,476 of CAJUYG010001817.1, read as the reverse complement.
TATTTTTGCTATTCCCCGGGTTAGGAAGTCCCAAATTACTATACGTCCATCATTGCAACCAACAGCCAGAAGAGTTCCCCTTTTATTAAACTGGCATGTAACAGCAATTGAAAGAGAGTCTAAAGTGCCATCAAACTCCTAAGAACAATCAATTAGTTTCTTACAACCCAAAAATCAAATGTTCAAACAGTTAATATTGAACCAGAACAATTAGTAATTTAATAGAATGAAACTGAAAGTTATTTGATACTATTGAAATATAACCCATTACACTATTATACCTATGTTTTTTGTTTAGACATAACATCAAATATGTAGGTATTCTATAATAATGTATGCTTTTTATTGAACTTTCACAAAATAACTTACTTCTGGATAGTTCTGTCCAAAAGACTCTGAAAAAAATTATTAATAAATAGTATCCCCCAGAAAACATGAATGAATACAAACCTAGTAGTTCCAAATTCATATTGGTCCTTATATTTTATTAATTAATTAATATTAATCAAATTAAACTAAAATAAATCAAATCAAATAAACATCATTCTAATTGCAGCTTACAATTACAAAACCGGTCGTTGTCGTTAATCGGTTAATTAAAAATATGTTTTTGTTAGCTTTGCTGTTTTTCTTCTGTTTTTGTCGTCTCCGGTCTCATATCAGAGATATCATCAGCAACCATAGGCTGCCACTAAACAGTTATTTAGCCACCTACAATGATCTACAATAACAATTTTAATGTTTACTAATGTTTCTTCAATTACATGTGCCGACTATGGTAGGGTATATCAGTATTCAGCAAAAATTAAATCATTTCAACAGCTTAAAATACAAACAAGCAGTGTATGCTTAGTTGCCTAATCAGAATTGTTTATTTTGAGAAAATTATTCATCAATTATTGAAGTTGTATAGATAAAAATTAGTTTTCGCACACATCAAGCCTACAAAATTAGACAATGCTACAAGCAACAAGCTTGAGAAAGTTGTCAAAAATTTTTTGAGCATTTATCAATGTCCCAGGGGTTATTCGAATAGAAAATTTTTTGCTAATTATAGTATTACAACCAAATCGTGACATTTCCAAATATTAAATATTTGAAACTTCAAAATCGAAATAAATCATATGTATCCATAGCAACGTGAAAATAGCCTATGGTCTGTTATCAGTAGTAATAACCCAAGGGCATTGATAATTGTTCGAAAAAATTTTATGACAGATGTCGAAAGCTTGTTGCTTGGAAACAGACCGACGCCGTAGGCGGAGGTCTGTTGCCTATAAGCAACAAGCTTGAGAAAGTTGTCATAAAATTTTTGAGCATTTATCAATGTCCGAGGGTTATTCGGATAGAAAATTTTTTGCTTATTATAGAAAAAGAACAGATCTTAAACAATTTATCTAAAGGTGCAATTAACAAAGGAACAATTAGAAAAGTTAAATGTGACATTTCGAAATATTAAATATTTGAAACTTCAAAGTCGAAATAAATCAATATGCATCCATAGCAACGTGTGAAAACAGCCCCAAGGTCTGTTTTCAGTGTAATGTTGACATGATTGGGTGAAATTGTTCATATGATCAAAAATGAGGAAATTTGATTAGTTCTAGGAACTGTCAAAAAATTTTCAGTGTAATGTTGACATGATTGGGTGAAATTGTTCATATGATAAAAAATGAGGAAATTTGATTGGTTCTTGGAACTGTCAAAAAATTTTCAAAGGTAATACCATAGACAAAATAAAAGAGACGGATTGAAGCATAGGCGGTATTGGGCATAACGTTTCTGCGCCGCCACCCGCGCATCGAGTCGCTGCGGTCGCGAGAACTACAAGACTTTTTACATAAGGAGAATGGAATAAAATACTTTAAAATATTATAAATTACCTTTCACTTCAACATTTTGCCCTTAATGTCGATGAATATCATCGAATATCCTAGTATATCAACTTTTAAGTCAATAAAAATGAAAATATACAAAATCAATCATACTTTGGTTGATGTGAATCTGGCTTCTGTTTGTCAAAGTCAAAGTGAAAATGTCAATAAGAAATATACTTAAATATTATATAAATGGTGAATAGGATTTAAAATTAGTTCTACATATTATAAATTTATTTAGGATTTCAGTTCTAATAAAGGAAATAAAAGTAAGTGAACCTTAAAAATGTCATCACTAAATATAATTCGTCATGTATTGCAGAAAATTGTAATAGTAAATATTTTTGTCCACTTCGCAATTTGTAGTAAGAATAAAACATTTTTCAAATCTCCGTTTGATATTAATCAAAGTGAACAGTGCTACAAGAGTTTAGAACTTCCTTCTACATCCAATGATCAAAGGTTGTGTGAAGATCATTTTGATAATAATGCATTTATAGGTTCATTATGCAAAATACTTATTAAATTTGTTTTACCTTTGTAATCCTTACATCATGCATCATAACATAATACACCACTAAATGTAGTTGAACTTACCTAATAATACCCAAGCTTTTGAAAATACCGTATTGCCTGTATTGAAATGAAAGCTTATTTCTTCTAACTCAAACTCAATTTGGAACATCTAACAAACTATGTTTGGAATCTAGTACTTTAAGTAAAATAAATGAAACTTATTGTAAATAATTCATCTCTCAAGAAGAATGTATTATATTAATAAAGATCTGAGTTATTTCATAATTAGATCCAGCAGGCTTAGATTATAAAAAAAAGTAGTACTGTTAACTGCAAGAAACATAAACTTTCGTGGTCAATAACATTATCCATTTATAAAAAGGGACCGCAAGATGATGTTTTGAAACGTTTTATATCTTTGCCCAGTAAATCTACTTTACAGTTACTTCTACGATCAGTGCCATTTGAAACTGGAAATAATAAAGCAATTTTTGATAGGCTTAAAGAAAGGGTTGTGGAAATGAAGCATATTGATGAAAATTGTGTCGTCTTGTTATTTGATGAAATAGCTCTATAAGAACAATTGACTTTGGATGTGTCTAGCGACAAAGCTATAGGCATAAAAATTGGAATTCTACTGAGGATAGGGTTAAACCGTTGAGTGAAAAAATATTTTTTCACTCAACGGTTAAACTTAGCTCAAAAAAGTTTGTCACCTTATAAATTAAAAAATAATATGAGTAGTAAGAGGATTAGCAAATAAAAATAATGTTTTTTCTTTGTAACTTACGGTACTGTGTTTTATTTATTTTGTTTCAGACCTATTCCTGCCTTCATAGAAATGGAGAATCTACTATCTTTTTTGTTGTTTTTGTGAATAATTTTAAAATAATGTGCAATTTAATGTGATATTGGATTAACTTTCCTAAATATAAAGTAAGTTCAATAAAAATTTGTTATTTTTTGATTCATAATATATAAATATTTGATAAATTGATGGTAATATAGATGTGGATTATTTGTTATGTTATTATGGCAGTTGAATAAAAATTTTAAATATGTGTTGATTTCTCATTTATCTAAATTAGGTGTCTTAAAATTGTTTATTAATTATAATCATTTCATTGCAAAAAATAAAATATGATTTTATTTTTCGTAATGAAATAATTATATAATAAACAATTTTTAGACAAATTGTGAAATTCACCTACTCACAATCCAAACTAACCAGTTTAAATATCCCGCCTTCAAAAATTAGTTCCGCCAGTCCTTCCTGGTGCGCTTCGATCAACGTGATGCCAACTGTTACTACAGGGTCGACAACTCTCATTATATTATATTTCTCTATGGGTAATACCACGAGTGCTTCAAATTTTATCGATAATTTTTTCTTTTTCACGAAAACTTGTTTATTTGGCAAGAATATGAAAACAAACCGATTGATAAAATCACGAGTCCGTTAGGACGAGGGATTTTATCTAAATTTGGTTTGTTTGAATGTTTTTGCCTCAAATAAACAAGTTTGAGTGATGAAAATAAAAAATTATGTGATAAAATTTGAAGAGCGAGTTGTATTTGGGAAGATTATTTTTTTCATAAATTTAAAATTTTGTATTACCTGAATGTTTAATATTCTCTTGGGTGATGGCAGTCAATCGGTTTGTGTTCATTTTTCAATAAACTTCGAAGCACTTTTAGTTGTCAATAATGACAAATTCAAAGTAAATTTTGACGTTTCGATGTAAACAAGGTTTTATCGATGGTATAATACCGAATGATTGGCTAGAATAATGTATTGCTATTGGTTAAAACCACCAAAATGTCAGATTTTGAAAAGTGGAAAAAATAATCAGTGTAATGTTGACATGATTGGGTGAAATTGTTCATATGATAAAAAAATTGATTGGTCCTTTGAACTGTTTTCAGGTATATTTTTAGTTCTTGATTGACAGAAATGCAAACTCGTATGCGACAAAAAATGTTACTGTTTGATAATAGATCCCGGAGTCTCACGTAGTAAGCAATTCGCTAAGCCCAAGATGTGCTAGGAATTATCAATTTTTACGAGCTTTTGTAAATAATGTAATTTTTTGATACAAAAGGATATGGGACTGTTCACTAATTAGGTATAAATTGATTAAGGAAACAAAGGAGAAATTTGACAATTTTTGAAATAACGGTCACAATGGAAAAATTAAAACATTTTATTATCATTACAAATGGAACTTTCTTCTGCTGGTTTCCAAAGAATGTCGCCTGCCGTCAATTATCCATTCATATTGTCCATATTTACTATCAAATGTACCTTTTTGTAAAGATTTTAGTTTCAAAGTAAATCTTGGTCCAAGTTCTTTCAGCCTGCATTTCTTTCCATTAGCATCAAACCCATACCTGGAAAATTTAGATTTCATTTCAAAATTTAAGATTATACAATAAGTGTCCAAAAAGTGGATATCTCTTGAATACATCATTACAGAATAATGTCACTGACAGGTCAGCTATATTGTGCTGGAGGGCACAGTTTTCATTAGAACTGAAAATCTCTCTATCACTAATTGTTTGTTAAAAAATATATTTCCTTATATTCTTCTAGGAAATTGAATGCTTCACCAAAAAAGGTTTTTTAGAATTGTTTCACAAACCTGTCACTGTTTTAAAGATATCAAAGATTGAAGTAAATTTTAGAACTTATAAAATATAACTTACCTATAGTGTCGAAAAAATATAAAATCTCTCTGATTATGGAAAGTAACAGCTCTTTGACCTTCGAATTCTGGATCATAATGAAACAACGCTCCCAACATTCTACCAACTGTCAAACCTAATCTGGTAGCAAAATTATTCAAAACTACTTCAGGACGATGCGCTGTAATATCTCGATGATTTTTTCTAAGTTCAGGTGTTATTCTAACATTGCTAAGTCTAAAGTGGGCTGTTGGTCCATCTGGTAAATGGATAACTAGTAGACCGTCTGGTTCTTTGTGGTGCTCATTTATAATCAAAACATCAGTATAATCTTTCTTTATCGCACTTTTTACAATTTTTTTAACACCAGATCTGTTCCTGTATAATGACACAGAGTTTGGTATGATTCTGGTAAGTTCTCTTCCAAAAATTCTTGTTTTCTGCAAGTATTACATCAAATTAAAATTTAGATTTTCATTGATTTAAAATATTATTTACGGTGATTGTTTTATAAAATAGAGCAGAATTTAATTAATATACTTACTCTCATAGGATTATCAGCATAGGAAATCAATACTTTGGGTTCATAAGACTGTTTATAAAATTCACTAAACTCATCTTGATCCAAATCATCTCTAACAAGTTCATTCTCCTCTGCAGCCAAATCTGTGATCATTGTTTCATCTTTTTCTCTAAGACTTTCAATTGTATGGGGAACATTTTTTGGCAGACCTTCTTTTTCTCTAGTCTTTTTAGCATCTTTTTTTGCCTAAAAATAGGTGGAATGTAACAATAAATAATAAGAAAGAGTGATTGAACAGGTAGCATAAGAGCAAGAAAACAATCTATATTGTGAGGACAGTAAAAGTGGGTTTTGAATAAACGAGCACAATTATGGTTGCAGTAATGTGAAGTAATTGTGGAGAATACTTAAAATAAGACACAAGAGTGCACAGTGTATAACAACTATGGTATATATATATATATATAGATAAACATGTCTGTAAGAGCAAGATAAAATATGTTAGGTTGCTGTAACATGGATTGATTGATGCTAATATTAAAAGTATGAGCACATTCAAAGATACAATAACAAGTTTTTAATTAGAAAACAAATTTAATTACCTTCTTTCTTTCTCGTTTATCTTTTTGATATTGCTGGGTTCGAACTTGCTTATTCCTTATGTGAGAATATTTGGATTCAATCGGAAACTTAACTCCTCCAGCTAATGACGGTTTGATTTTTTCGTCTTCTTCCTTGATTTTAAAGTCTTTTTCTTCTTCAGAATCCATTTCGTAAGTTATAAAGATAATTAATAATCAAATAACAAATAAATCCTCACGTTTTTAAATATACTATAACCTCAAACAGAGCACGGTTTCTTTTTCTACTTCTTTTTTTTCTAGTCGTTTCTGCTGATATTGGTAATGCTGGGCTCGCACTACTAGGCAAACGACCAGTGAAATCTATCCTAATTTTACATGCTGCGAGCTCCTTGTTTATCTTAGCTTAAAAGCGTATTTAGGATTCTAGGAGCTATGCAATTTAAAATTTGAATGTCGCCTTACTTACAAATAGTAATAAAGTTTCTCAGCTCTCAGCAATTCCCACTTTCATTATGGAAAATAATAATAATAAGGATGCAAGATTTCAAAGAATCACATGTTATAAGCATAATGTTGTAGGAACTTAGCAAAATATAATAAACTGGGACTAAGCCATAACCAACAATATCACAATAATATTTCCACCAAGCGATTTTTAGTATTTTTAAAATATTAGATTTTTCATTTTTTACTGGTCATGTAGAGCAACCTAGTATTTATAGGTGGCTCTGCTTCATCAAAAAGATAAGGTTGATTTAACTCCATATGTGTAGGTGGCAGGACCTGCTTGAACTAAGAAAAAAGATTCTAGTTGTGTTTGTGTGAGGTTATGAAATGTTGTGTCATTTTAAACAATTATAAATAATTCAAATTTATTTATAGTGTATGTTAATATTTGGTGAATGAAAAATTTCTTGTGCTCCTTTCGAAAGTTTAAAATCGTTTACGCGGTGTTAGGGTATTGAAAATCGGTGGTGTCAAAAACTTCGTGTATACCTAAGTGCTGATAGAATTTTTAGTGTTCTGATACAATAATAACCCTCCCAGAGTAATTCTCGTAAGTTTAATCTCCTTATGTATTTACATCTTATCGTTTTAATAATAATATGTAGCTATCAAAGAAAGATGCGTTCGATTCAGGATTCAAACTCAAGAATAGTGTGTAGGTATTTGCAAATTATTTTATTAGATAATTTTTTTCGGTTAGAAATTCAAACAAAAACTGTAGGTATACATCCAATAATAATATTGATAGTTTAATGCTTTATTACATTCGGAGCTACAAATACATTACTAATACCTATATTTTTTAATTTACGATTTAATTTGTCGATATTTCATGACAGTGGCTTGGCTTTAGAAGGGTAAATAGAGGATCGGGTTATTGCAAATTTTACAATACCTTCTCTGGAACGTATTCCTCTAATAATAGTAACAATTAAATTTGAATGTTACTAAGAAAATATGTTGTATTAATCGAAAAGTTGATTCCCGCCAATAATTTTTTTGACATATGTTTAAATGTCAATGCTAAGCAATAGATCATTTCAGAGCACATGACTTTGACAGGTCGGCCATATTGTGCTAGAGGGCAACCGATTAGTTAGAGTTGAGTTTTGTGTTTTTTGGCATGTGCTGTAATATTTATTTAACCAACTAGTGTATTAATGAGGGCCATTAACAATCGAGATGATTTAATGTTCGAGATTGTTAATTGCCCTTTTAATACTCGTGTTAGTTACAAAGCTTTTCCGTCGAATGTAAAAGTTGTATTCGTTTCTCTCAATATTTAAAAACTGAAAATATTTATTTTTCATACGTCAAAAATTAAAATGTATGTTTGTTTGCCTACACCACAGGTATATAACTGTCAATATAAATATAATGTATAAGATGTGCGTTGGGTTGCCTGCAGAAAATCGTTGATTAATGTAGGTAAATCATGCATTAATTAACGTCTATCTATCATCCGTTTATCAGTAAACAATAAAAACTAAAACGAATGTGTGCCCTCCAGCGCAATATGGCCGACCTGCCAAAGGCATGTGCTCTATTTCGACAGTGGTGGTGATCTCGGCAGTAGAAATCATACAAAGTTACGTAATGTCGATTGTAGAGGGAGAGTCCACATCCAAATAATCACCAGTTTCAATTTAAATAACCGAGTATTGAAAAAATTGTTTAAAACTTGTTGATAAATACCATTATTTTATTCAAATTTCTCAATACCTGAGTAAAGCAATCAATACCTATTTATTAGAAATTTCAACCTGTCGATAAGTTTCTTAACAATTCAAATGCTTTAGATCGGGAAACCTAGGAGGTCACTTCTGCTCTTATTAGGTACTGTAAAATTCCCTTTATGAAAACACAAATGATTAATTTTACGAAAATGACGCCACTACGAGGTTTAAAGCCAAGAGTGCTAGGAGGGGACGTGCTCGGGGACGTGTTTCCATTTGCCCAAGAAACAAAGTACCTATCGAGGTACCTATAGAGGTACATTTTAATCAAACGTTTTCATGGAACACTCACCTCCACTAGAAAAGGCAGAAAGCTACTATTGCCCTCCGCATATGCAAAAGAATGTTTTTAAAAACTGGGGACTTACCCCAAAAATGACCCAATGGCTATACACAAGGGCTGTTAGACCAAT
>CAJUYG010001816.1:0-42481 GCA_910591675.1 Galerucella calmariensis | reverse complement strand
TGATGACGATGACCATCACCATCACCACGACGATGATGACGATGACCGTCACCATCACCACGACGATGATGAAGATGACCGCCACCATCACCATGACGATGATGAAGATGACCGCCACCATCACCATGACGATGATGAAGATGATCGTCACCACCATTAATATGATGTAAATCGTGGACAATTTATCGTTGAATCTTGATAACATCTTTCATTCAACTCACCCTTAATTATTGTTTTTAATAAACTTTACCACAATTCACGAAAATTTTCTTTCAAAGATTTAATGCGTATTGTGATATCTTGATGTTTATCTACCGGGTATTGGAAATTGTATTGCAATTGGGACGAGTCCGTGGCGACTATACAGATATTTACAGTTAACGACTTCGATCTTTGCTATTTTGGTGGATTTTGCACATTAAGTCACCGGGACCTCTCAGCTGTATTATACACATAGATTCAAAAGTTTTGCATCATCTTCTTCGGATGCGAAGGAATTTTTTTGCGCTAACAATTTTTTGTTGGCTTCTTTATCAATGATTACCATTTCAATATGTTCCATATTTTTTGAAATATACAGATGCTTACAGTTTTTTTTGTAAGATAACATTTTTAGTGCGATCATTTTAACATTCAAGGCATTTGATTTTTACGATTTTAAGTGCAAACATGAATCGTCAAGTCATAAGTGAGATTGATCGTGCAAGAATAGTGGCTTTAGTTGAAGAAGGTCAATCTCAAAGGTTCGTGGCAAACAGAGTTGGCGTTTGGCAAAGTGATGTGTCTCGTGTATGGAACCGGTATCTCCAGACCAATTCTCTTCGTGATAGACCTAGACCCACATAGCATTGAAAGAAGATTCATATGCCAAGTATATGCCTCTAACGTCCCGTAAAAGATGTTCGTTTCGGTACATGATTAACATATGCTGTCCACATACTTTTGAGCACATCCCTGTACATACATCCATAGCAAGTGCTAAGAATTTTAGATTCAAACTTGTTTTTTTTCAGTAGATCTTTCGCATATGATTCGCACATACCATAAAAGACCAACTGAAGCTTTTTTTATAATTGTATATTTAGCATGTTATAATAATGATTTACCATTAACTTAGATCCTTTTCACTACATTCAGCGCATATGCTAAGTATATACCTTGAAGAATATCAGAAGTATTTTATTTCACAGATATCCTAAGCATGTGATAGGGATTTATCAATCAGGTCAGGTAATTTTACATCAGATCTTCAGCACGTTTTATTCGTTTTACATACATGTATGAATAAATATGTTCTATTTTCGTTTAATAGATTCAAAGCCATCATTGGTGTTGTACCCTTTCATTTTAAATATGCATCTGCCGATATCAGAATTAACCCAAAAGCCCATCCTTAGCATGTGCAATATATTAAACATGGAATATTATTTGGTACAATTGAAGCAAATGCTACGCATGTACCATAAAATAAAGTCAAAGGCGAGTATATACCTTTAGCATGCGATAATGACTTAATATATATATTCCTATTTAAGCTAACTTCATTCGATATTGAAGCCATTATCATATATATCTTTCCATTTATAATATACACTTAGCATGTATATATCTGAATAATCTGATGATTAACCTTAAATCATATTTTAAGCATGTGCAAAGTATAAAACATGGAACATTATTTGATACATTCAATGCTCATGCTGAATACGTCCTTCGCACATGCGATCACATCCTGTTTCAGCATATGCTTTATCGCATGTGAATAACACATTATTTGGAAGAGTATAAACAGCATCTACATTTCTTCAATTAGTTATTGAATTGAATTGAGAAATACAGCGTGTATAAAATTGATTTGATTATTGATTAAACATTTATGAATTGAGAACAACTATATAGATAATGTTATCAAGGAAATACATTTGAGAAGAGTTCCTTTTCAACAAAGTATTCGAAATAGTACATAAACTCATCGAAAGAGGGCGCTGACGTTTATTTGTAGCTTTACACCGATTCATATGTAACTACGGAAATCAAATACCGGACCAAAGCTAAGGAATTATACTTACCTGGCGTAGGGGTTGCCGTGATCCACATGGCATACAGATGGCATGGAGGTCCCTCCAGAACAAGGATTTTTCATTGCACTAATTAATAATGTTACATTGGTGAATGGTAAATGAAAAATAAGAGGTTGACAAAAAAGTTAACTTCTATAATCTATATCATGTACATAGCACCTAAAAAGTGTATGCATTGCAAGTGAGAAACTTCAGAAGAGCATGTGCAAAGTACATTCTTTTCGTAAAAGGAAGTGTAATGGATATGCGTAGGTCCTGCGAATAATACGAAATATCCTTAGCATGTGCCTACCTAGCATCTACACTAGCACATGTATAGAAGGAGATTAATAGCACTCGGATAGGTATATAATATATACGCCGACAACACATGCCTAGGATGTACTGTATATCAGAAGGCCTATAGCTGGAAAATGCGTAGCATGTGAAAAGGATGTGCTATCACATGCTTGTTGGCACTTTAAGCTTTTTAGTGCTGGGTACATACTCAGCATCTTATAAGAACATCTTTCATCACATTCTGAAAACCTGACCAGCATGTGACCAGGGCGCAACACAATCTATTTATAGCACTCGTTTTGGTATTATTTGAGAACATGCTTTGCACATACATGTTCTTCTTGAAAATATTCCACGCATATGCTTAGGATGTAAAATTGCTATGTGGGGAAGCGGTAGAAGGCGTGTAACTAATCAGCGGCAGAACCGCTATATCCACTTAACTATCCGAAGAAACCCGACCATGGCAATACCAGCACTCCAAAGAGATATAAGACAAGCGTTGGGAGTTCAAGTATCGATCTCGACAATACGAAGACGAATACTTGCGACAGGTTTGAGGTGTCGCCGACCAATAAGAGTGCCCAGACTACAACCTGAGCACAGAGTTTGCCGACTACAGTGGGCTCAAGAACACGCGGCCTTGCCTGAAGAATTTTGGAATTCGGTGTTTTTTCCGACGAGACAAGGATTTGTTTGGTACAAGATAGCCATCGAATACGTGTGTGGCGGGATCCAACGAGAGTTGCTCAGTTTGCCCATGCTCGCACCGTGCCGCCCTTAAGAGGAGGAAGTGCTATGTTTTGGGCTGGTATCATGTTGAATGATCGCACAGAATTAATTCATGTGGAGGGAACGATTACTGGTGATAGGTATCTCAGAGAGATTCTACATCCTCACGTAAGACTATGGCGCGCAGCTGTTGGCAATTCCTTCGTTTTTATGGACGATAACGCCCGACCTCATCGGACCAGAGCTGTAAATGAGTATCTTGAAACTGAAGGGATCAATCGTTTGAACTGGCCTGCCCTATCACCTGACATGAATCCCATAGAACATGCTTGCCAGGGCAGTGGCAGCACGCAGAAATCCACCAAAGAGTGTACAAGAGGTTGTTCATGTGGCCCAAGAAGAATGGCGAAATATTCCTCAACAGAATATCAATAATTTGGTAAACAGCATGGGCAGGCGACTTCAAGCTTGCATAAATTCTAGAGGAGGAAATACTCTTTATTAAAAGTTCTCACGCAGGTTCTCACTTAACCTTTTCTTTAAAAAGAATCAATTTGTATTTAATTTCTAAGAATACTTTTTATGTTTAAAGCAAGTTTATTATTGGATAATAAAAATTTTTGACAAATATACACGTTTTTTTTTTATTGAAACTAATTATTTGATTAATCTCTAAAATCCATTTATAATGAACACATTTTTTTTTTTCGGAGATTTAGGGTGATGCAAAATTTTTGAATCTATGTGTATATTACAGATAGACTTAGTTTAGATAGACGTAAGGTAGGGAATAGGACATATACAGGGACAGATTACAGACGAAGGGCATAGAGTTTCCCCCAGAAGACATCGACATGGACTGACACAACCATAAACACATGGAACAACCACTCATACTGGATGACGATATGCAGGCATAGCAGGTATAATATAGGCTCAACTACAAACAGTTTTAAATAAATTAAATATTGGATTTCTACCGCCAAATGAGACAAGTGACATCTTATACTTTTGCATTTATACATATTGGGTCTTGCTGGGCTCCACTCCCTATGAAAATGAGTTGGAATATTGGCAATTAGATATATTATACCTTTATGTTTTACTTGTACTATGCTATAAACTGTTTCTATAAACTTTGGGTATAGGGAATGCTTGACAAAAATGAAAGTTACATAATCGAAGACTATATTTTTGCTATAAAATACAAGATGTTCCATTTGAAATAAGAAAGAAAATGACAGGTTCGAGTTTCCGTTCACCCTGTATATAAGAGAGAATATAATTGAGATTTAATAGGATCATCACATTACGAAACTCTGTTTGGCAAAATACATTTTTTTTCAACGTACAACAAGCTACAGAGCGTTGATTTACCTACGATTTTCACATAAACGTGCCCATATCTTTTGAAGGACTTTGTATAACGTGGCAAAACCTCATATCAAAAGCTTCAAAAAAATGTAACCAATCCGAATTCGGTATAATATACAGGGGTTCCCATTTGAAAAATCATATGTTTGGTTTGTAACGGAGTTATGCAGCACTTTGTATTTATTTAACGGGTAACACCCAATATGACAAAATAGTTTATACATGTAAAATAAAATTAATTAATAAGTTGAAGAAAAAAAAGATCATTTTACAATATAACAAAAAGATTTAGACTAACAAACTAACAAATAATTTAGACTAACAAAAAAGCACTGAAGTGATTTAACACTTGTGTTGTGCATTCATTTAGTAGTAAATTAAATATTAAAAAATTTAAAAATTATTCATAGTTGATTTGTTTCAATAAAACTAGGGATAGTTAAAAAAAGGAAAACATTTAGGAATAATTAAACATACTTGAGAATTGATGATAGTTGTTATAGATATATGATTTTGATAGTTTTGAAAATTGTTTATAATTATTTACTTGTTTAATAGAGGCAGGCAGCATGTTATAGGTTTTAGGTAGTGTGCAAATTAGAGATCTATGGCTGAGATTTTTATTATATCTAGGTATGCTGAGTAGTAGATTGATTCTACATCGTTTATTATAGATCGATGATATATAGTTATGAGGCGACTGATTCTTATAAGCATAAGTACATAGATTGTGAAGATACAGGCACCTAATATTACCAACATCTTCCGAATAAAGTAAATTTGTGTGATATAGCTTATTTTTCTTATAGATAATTTTTAATGTATAATTTTTAACAGTATTTAACTTTTGCAAAGCGTTATTATATGCTCCTCCCCATATCAAAATACCATAACGAAATATCGATTCAACCAGTGACTTACAAATCATTAAAAGTATCTTCTTCGGGAGAAATTCTCTCATCTGGTAAAATTTGTATATAAGTTTTCTTACTTTCTTGGTTAAATAATCAATATGACTTTGCCATTTAAGATGTTGGTCAATAATAATGCCCAAGTATTTGATTTCTTTTACTTCTTTGAATTCAAGTACTTCGTTAATTTGATCTTTTTTTCCAGCTATTGTTATGGAGGTAAAATTTGGTCTGGTGGCTTCAGAAACAGTAAAAGCAACATAGTGTGTTTTATTGACATTTAATGATAGCTGATACAAATTTAGCCAGTAGGTGATATTTTTCATTTCATTTTGTAGAACGCTTTTGTTTCATCCCAAGTATCCCCAGTAAAAATAACAACTGTATCATCTGCTTATGATACTATTTTAGCCGTTGCATTTATCGAAAGAAGTGAGTTTATATACATTAAAAACAATATTGGGCCAAGTACTGTACCCTGTGGCACTCCAATTTTTACTATACTAGTATCACTGAGCACATCGTTGACTTTGACACATTGCTCCCGATCAGACAAGTAGCTTCGAAATATATTTAATATAACTCCCCGAATGCCGTTATTTTCCAAGATATCGATTAGCTTTTGGTGGTTGACAGTGTCGAATGCTTTAGCAAGATCGAGAAATACTGCAATACACTTTTTGTCTATGTCCAGACTCTTTATAATATGTTCTATTACAGAACACATTGCATCAGATTTACCACTCTGGAATCCAAATTGTTGTGGGTGTAGTATATTATATTTTACAAGAAAGCCAACTAAACGGTCTTTTAGACACTTTTCAAAAATTTTTCCAAAATTATTAATAACACTAATGGGCCTGAAATTAGAAATTATAGTTTTATTTCCTGCTTTAAATATTGGAGTAACAACAGAAGACTTAAATTGATTAGGAACAATTCCGTTTTGAAAAATTAAATTCGATATAATTCCAAAATATGGACCTTCAACACATCTACTATTTTTGTTAATAGTTAATAGTTAATAGTTGATATCTCTTAAAATAACCCATATACCGAAGTTTGTCGTAAGATTGGTACACCCTGTATATATATATATATATATATATATATTATTATATATATATATATATTTGTTCAGATATGTTTATTATATCAAAAAAATCACAAATTCAATATTTTGTATCTTCAACTGTGCTATCCTAATCGAATACACTTATAGCACGTACTGAAATGAGGTTATGAATAAACAGACAAGATATTGAAAAAATAATTAGAATGAAAGTCAACAACTTCAAGTAAATTTTAAAATACATTATTTATATCTTTATTTATTACAGTGACGTATCTAATTAACACTACCTATGTTTTAAAAATAACTCAAAAAATTTATATATATATATATCTAATCTCAAAAAAAACTTTCCACTATAACTATAATTATGAGATTTATTTCTTATTCATTATGAATTGATTGTTGGTACTTAAACTATTAAAAATTACTCGATGTGGATGAGTAGGCAATAAAATCGCTGTGTAATTATCATTCACTTTGGTAGTCCAGCCACGATGCTACTTTCAATTCCACAATGATTCGCTCCTCGCAGAATTTTAAAAGTACCACGATCTCCCCAATCGGAATTCCAAGAGTTGGCTACTAACCAGTACGGAGTGCTTTTCTCCACACCCCAACCAATAATACGAATAGCGTGTCCTCCCAAAAATGAACCTGTGGTGTGTTGATAGACTCCTAAAAATTAGAATATTGTTACTCTCAATGTTATCTCATTTTATATTTTATTCCTCTGACTCCAACTTTTACAATGCAATACTTATTTACAATACACAGGACTCTAAAATTGTAACGTTTTTATTTGACATTAGAATTTTCCGTATAAAATTTGCATCAAATCGACCGTTTGCTACGCTTGTGGACTTTGCGTATATTTTGTCACAGTTAACTACAATATTCGGTCTGTTCCAACAACAGTCAGAAACGATCAGTGAATAACTGGTCATAGCAAACAACGAGTTCACTTTCTTCCTTTACTTTCTTTCTATCACTGATTGCAACTATTGCGACTATTCTCTTATAGTTTCTGACAGTTTCTGATTGCGATTGGAACAGACTTATTAATGTACCATGTATGTATGGATGTATTTTGGGGTGACATTCACTGAGACCTAAAATATCTATTGTGCCCCCTCACTTCTACTCAGTTTCTGAGCAGAGTCTCTAGTAGTTCCTTTAGTCCTATTTCCCGGAGGAATTTTAGTATGTCTGCAGGCTTCAACTTAGGCAAATGTTCCTCTTCTATCCAGTAATCTCCTAGGTGCTGTGCTCTAGGATTCTGAAGTGCTGTGCAGATGGAAAGTATGTGGATGGAGGTTTCTTCTTCCATTCCACAAAATCTGCATTCTTCTTCCTCCACTATTTTGAGTTTTTCCAGGTGCCCATTCAGGCGACAATGTCCCTTGGCAGGATATTCCGACATCCGTCAAACCACACAGAATTTCGTCAACCGTCAGACTCCACATTAATGGGGATGCTACTACTCCCTGTGGGCATCCTCTAGTAGTGCAGATGGAGACAATGTCTTTGCTCCTCCTCGTCTCTGCTACTCTTGTGGTGAGCAGTTCCGACATCCAAAAATGCACATACTACAGTTTCTTGGTTGTCTAGAGCACCTCGGATATCCTCCGTCAGTTGTACCAGTGCAGTCTCCGTAGATCTGCCAGCCCGGTAAGCATGCTGACATGAGTGGAGAGGTAGTCTCTCTAGGATTTCCGTTCTAATATGTTATCAACAGCCTCTTCCATCGTTTTGGGAACAAACGATGTTAGACTAATTGGTCTAAAGGATTTGGGGTTTGTTGTGTCCCTTTTTCCAGTTTTTGGATTGAAGGTTACCATTGCCCTTCTCCATGCTTCAGGTATATAACCCAGTTCTAAGCTGCTTCGACTAATTCTAACCAGATGCGGTAGAATTTCGTCTTGTCCTTTCTGGAGCAATGCTGGGAAAATTCCATCTACTCCTGGTGCCTTAAAAGGTGAAAAGGTGTTCATGGCCCATTTCAACCTATCGTTACTACAAATGTGTTTGGCCATTGTAATACTTTCTCTTGAAGGCCTATTGTGAACTTCGAGAGGATTATCTCCCCTATTTGGGGTACTCCCTGGAAAATGAGTTTCTTGTAAAAGTCGAACTCTTACTAATGTACCATAAATCAACCTCAACAATTTTCAATAAGAAGCTAATACCGGGTGTCCCAATTTATCGTATACTGGCAATATATATATGGCTTATTTGACAAAATAATTAATTAATAAATAAAAAAGCATTGAATGGCATTAAAGTACCCTTCTAATGGCTTATGAAAAAATGTTTTACAGTCGACAGCCCGGTGGTAGCTACCTCTCACTTTTCATTTTCAAATGACATCCCCTGTATATTGTCATTGAAAATTACGTGTCATTCTATTTGGAATACAACGATAGCACACACTTGGTATTTTTTCCGATTAATAATAACAAAAATATCAATATTTTATGAAGTATAAATTTCAACTAAAATACCTCTGATGCAATTCAAAAACGAACAGAAAATTACAGCAAGTGTTCAAAATCATTTCCTGCAGAATCCATGCAAGCTGCAAAACGTGTTAAAAGCTTTCTTGTGCAGGCCGTCTGAATCATAGCTGGTGTAACGCTACGATTTATATTTTTTAATAAACAGCTGCATTTAGTGTTATTTTGGTAAAATATTTTTAAAAAAGATAAAAATTTTCCTCAATTTGATATTTAAAATTCTCTCTGAAATTTATAGTTCCTACGGCCAAACTTCAGGGCCCGTATTCTTAAGGGACTAGTGAGAATCTCACCAATTAGATAGGTGTATTGCATGGTTGCCTAAAATATGAGAGTTTCAAATTTGTCGTATTTTTAAAGGCAATAGTGGGATCTGCAATATCACCGGACGAAACCGCTTTTGGCGAGATTCCCTATCGGTCCGAACCATGAGAGATTGAATCTCTCTCGTTTTAGGCAACCCGTAATGCATCAATCTCATTGGTGAGATTCTCACTAGTCTCTTAAGAATACGGGCCCAGATGACTTTTAAAATAGTAGTCACTGCTGACAACGTAATAGTTACAATTCTAGGTTGAAGTATTATATTTCAGAGAATCTTAAAGAACGCATTCGTGAAGCATCTCGTAGCGTTACACCAGCTATGATTCAGACGGGGCCTGCACAACAATACTTTTAACACGTTTTGCAGCTTGCAAGGATTTTTCAGGGAATAATTTGAACACTTGCTGTAATTTTTTTTCGTTTTTGAATTGCATCAGAGGTATTTTAGTTGAAATTCATACTTCATGAAATATTGATGCTTTTGTTATTATTAATTGAAAAAAATATCAAGTATGTGCTATCGTTGAATTCCAAATAGAACGACACGCAATTTTCAATGACAATATACAGGGGGTGCCATTTGAAAATGAAAAGTGAGGGGTAGCTACCACAGGGCTGTCAAATGTAAAACATTTTTTAGTAAGCCATTAGGAGGGTACTTCAATGCCATATAATGCAGTTTTTTTTATTTATTAATTTCAATACTACCTGATGCATGGAGACTAGACATAAGGAGCACAAACTCTGTAAATAAAAAGTGTCCTCGAAATGCGTTAAATTGTGATGGCGCTCGTGTAGCAAATTGGTCTGAAACGTTTAGTTGGAATGTCATGGTGAATTATTTAAGGTTATGTAAATGGGGATGGTTTGTTTATTTTAACTAGGTTACATTTTACGCTTGGTTTTAGCAAATACCAAGGAAAAAATAAGATCTCGCGTAGCTGGTGCTATGTTTGGTTAAAGGTAAGTTTCTTCACTTCACTTCTTCACGACAGTTGACATTGACAATACTTGGGTGGTAAAACAATAAACATGATGAAAAATTATCAAACAACAAACAACTAATATATTATTAAATATGCAAGCTCAACAATTAAAATAACTTTAAAAGTACACTGAAGCAAAATCAACTAAAATCAAACACGATCTACCATTATAAATCAGCATAACCTCACTATTAAGTACCACGTGTTCTGAACGCTTTGTTTATTGTTTTACCACCTAAGTCTTGTCAAAATAGTTTGTGACGTCACGTGGACATGCCCTATATATTTATATAATTGTATTGGAAAATAGTTATGAATAAAAAATATTCCTTATATTTCTACACATTATGCACAAATATGTACTCTTCAATAACTGGTTTTCTCTGTTGTTACAGATAATGCCTATTCGGTGATATTTTTTTATCATTTTAGTCTAGCTTGACAACTTTTCACAACACTCGTTTCTACAATTGTTAATTTAGAATCAACTTTTATGAGATGAGGTTAACTTGGTCGGCATACTTCACTCTGTCCTCAGACCAATTTGCTACTCTCGCGCCATCTACTATTCAATGCTTTTCGCGGACACTTTTTCGACATTTTTCCTATACAAGTTTGTGCTCCTTATATCTAGTCTCCATGACCTGATGGTACGGCTTTTCTAATAGACCAAAAAAATGTTTTTTCCATTCCATTCTTAGGGCGTTGTAATCCGGCTTGAACAATTTGGTATGAGATTTCTTCGGTTCAAGTAAGTTTCATTGAGAGGTAATTTTATATATAATGAGGTAGTAATATAATTTTTTCCACTACTAGATGAGAAGTTGACAATTATTGCTTCTTTTAGCCAACTGAGAAGTTGAATTTCTCTATTAGTGGTTAATTAATAATTTTTTATTATTAACATCGGTCAATAATGGACAAATTCAAATATTTTGATAATTTAGGGATATTTGCTGCTTGAAATTACCTATCAAGATAAAATTATTTGAACAAAAATGCCAAAGTTTGAAATTCACGCTCAACCAAAAATGCCTGATGACATAACGAGTACGTTCATAATATATCGAAAACTGACAGTGTACTTGTCAGTCAGACGACGGAGTAAACGCTTCTCGTGGTGCATTTGTGAATTATTTTCAATGTTTGTCTTAAATTTGGCTAGTAGTGGAAAAAATTGTATATACATCATGGTGGAGAAAACATTTATAAACCTCGCACCTTATTACGCTAGGGGCAAAGCCGATCGCGAAATAATCTTGGTGCTCGGTCGATAATAATAGTCTTCACCACCTTGGTGTATAGCATACTATGTTTTATACAATGAGTATATCTAGTCAATGGTTTTCTTTCTTTCGTCATCGGGAAAAATTGCTTTTCTGTTGTACCTATATATTTTCGAGGATCGTAATGATTATACCAACAAGAGAAAACAATATTTTTTTACTAGCTTACCACTTTTATAATTAACGAAATCAGCATAAACACTGAATGCAGCTTCCACTGGTCCATTCTTAAAAATCTCAGCCTGAATTTGCTTTACATCACCACTAATAGAATACGACGAAGCACCATAATGTCTATCTTTATTGTAATCAACCTTATATGAAGTTTCGCATGTCTGTACACATCGTGGTGTATGGTTTTCTGAACCGTCACAAGATGGACGAGAACCATTAACGTGGTGTTCGCATGGGGGTATTTCATATGGTCTGCAGCCCTAAAAAAAATAAGTATGTACAAACAGGGATTGCTGTTTACTTTGTTTCATGTTCTGAAATACAGGGTGTCCCAAACAAGAGTGACTGATTTTAAACATAAATGCCCAGCTTATTAATTGTTCCAAAGATATGGGGTCTTCACTAGTTTCACTAGTTTATCAAAGAGATTTTTTTAGGCTTGGCTGGCATTTCATCCCATCAACACAGGGTGTTTTACTAATGTTGGTCAAATTTAAAGGGGAAAATATTTATTATTTCAAATGGAACACCCTATAATTTTTGGTCTCATTCGAAAGAGCAATCATTCCCCTTTCCAAAAATGTATAGTTTTCTATCTTTTGTTTCATCAACAACAAAGATATTCGAGGTTTCATGTAGTAGTACATTTTTAATTACGTGAATAATTGCCAACAAATCTGACAAACAGTTTATTTAGTAAGAAAACATGATAACATTATTTAATACATATGAAGAAGGAAGTACAAAAAAGTTACAATAAATGCTGCATATGCCTACCCTCTTCGTTTATGCATAACTGTAAAGAAATTTTAAATTTTCAAATGAATTTTCTAACATATCTTGCGGAATGTTTTCAATAATGTTCCTGATATTATTTTTTAGTTCTGCTAAATTGTTAGGCTTAGGATTGTAGCACCTATCCTTCACATATCTCCAGAGAAAAAAATCTGGGACAGTTAATTCAGGAGACCGCGGTGCCCGTTCAATCGGTCCAGCTCTACCAATCCACTTATCATTAAAAAACGTTTTTAATGAATCTCGTGCTATTAACGAATAATGTGGTGGTCAAAATTGCTGATTTTGTTGTTATGCGTCAAACGGTCACAGCATGAGTTGATTTAAGGCATCAAAATACGTTCATATGAAATTACTAATTAAAAATGTACTACTACATGAAACCTCGAATATCTTTGTGGTTAATGAAACAAAAGATAGAAAACTATACATTTTTGGAAAGGAGAATGATTGCTCTCTCGAATGAGATCAAAAATTGTAGGGTGTTCCATTTAAAATAATACATATTTTCCCCTTTGAATTTGACCAACATTAGTGAAACACCCTGTGTTGATGGGATGAAATGCCAGCCAAGCCTAAAAAAATATCTTCGATAAACCAGTGGAACTAGCGAAAACCCCATCTCTTTGGAGCAATTAATAAGCTGGGCATTTATGTTTAAAATCAGTCACTCTTATTTGGGACACCCTGTATTTATTCAAAAGATGTTATTGAACATTCAATAGTGTTTCCGCCGATAGCAATGGTGGCTTACTGAGCCTTATCAGTTCGATCAGTTCTACCAAAGACAAGGGTTGATTCAAGAAGGTTGTAAGTACAATCGAACACGAGCATGTACTTTAGCGTGATAGAATAGATAATTACATCAGACAAGCGTACAGGTTGGAAGTCGGAAGTTTTGCAACGTTCGATGCGCTGTGGCAAAGAGCAAAGACGTATGCGAATTGCAAGAGCTCACTTCTCTGGAAGAATTGGTAAGCTTCGTTTCGTTTAAAAATTTGCACTTCGAAAATGAAAGAATATGTGTCTCAGCACGATACACTTACTCACGGTATGCTGATTTCTACTCCAAATTGCGTCCGAGCCGCGCAGTTACGTTGCGCGGGAACCAGACATTTACACCCACGTCTCACCAGTCTTTAGATTCATTGTGTTTTCATGCAATACAAGGTGTTGTTAGCTTTAATTTCAAATTTACTTGAGTTGATTCGTTTATTTGGAATTTTATTACCCACTAATTTATTGTTATTAGTGTTATTTAATACTGTTTTATAATATAAGGCTATTTTTGTTTTGTAACGATTACGGGAAATTAATAGGAAAATCAGTTTTCAAAACTGCCTGAAAAAACTGGACAAGAATATGTCAAAATTTAAAAATTTCAATAAATGATTCTAAATATAGAGGAAACTCACCAAATATGGAATATTATCCTAATATGGAATGCCTTCATTTCTCTAAGACTATGACTATAAGTATGAAACGCAACACTCGACCACCTTCTATTTCATTCGGTCTACTAACTATATCGCACCCACACCATCGAGTCAGTTGCGCGAATGCTTCACGTGTGGCAGGCGTGTTTTGTTTTGTTGTCGTGCAGAAAATTTTAAAGGTAAGTAATACTAAATCCACGCGATTTACTTTACAGCTGTGCGTTTTTTTTACAGTGCGTAATAGACCTCATTACATTGATACCGACTGTGTGTTATTGACTGATTACAGGGGGGGTCGTAGGTAAAGATTAATATAATTGAAAAAAAAAATTCTTCACCCGGAATCGAACTCGGGTCTACGTCATGAAAGTCCGGTATGTTAACCACTCGGCTACCGAGATTTAAAAGTACATCTCAGAAGTATTACATACCTTCATAAAAACTGACCTTCATCGGTAGTCCCTTAAATACCCATTTTATTCTGTTTTTAGTATTTGTTATTAATTTATAAGGTTTATTTTATTCAAGTTTATTTTTATAAATAAATATTCTGGATCCAGTGCTTCTGGAAGAGACTTTTTTTGACAAGTTATTTTGACGTTTCTTTAAATTGAAAAAAAGATGAATGACGAGTACTAAACGCGAATGCTGATTGGTGGTTTTCATATACGTTCTAGGATGTATATGAAATCATATACGTTCAGTTAACCGATATGGCCTACATTTCCATTCTCTAAACTGTGCAGGAAATGGATAATATACATGTGGGTGTAGAAAAAATTAATTTATAACCTTTTATTTATTATTTACAACCTTAACTCTTACCAAAGATTGGAAAAAAATTCTGATGGAATATTTATATTTTTTTCCTACGGCTGCTATGGAAAATAGTTTTTTTCCCACAATTTACGAAACTACAAAGTGTCACTTTGCCTAAGCCAAGGGAAAGATTTTTTCTCACGGCACTTTGCCCACGTCACATACATTTATATGGAAAATCAAATAAAATCGACAAAAAGTTAGTATGCTACTGTCACCTTCAAATACCTACTTAGTTGTCACAAAACTGTCAGATTATAAATCAGTTTTTAAATTCGAAAAGGTTTTTAATAACAGAGAATTTAATGAAAAGAAGTGACGTTCCAGGTTTGACCATACAAAATTGTACAAACTCCACCATCAACTATAATTTTGAATGAAATTATTTAACAGTTTGGAAATGGGATACTTTTAGTGTTATTTTTGTTTTACTAGCCTTAGCTACTTTACTTGTATTCTTTAAATTTGTGCAGTTGTAGAAAAAGTATGGTGTGTAGTTGTAGAAAAAGTATGGTGTGCAGTTGTAGA
The DNA here is from genome assembly GCA_910591675.1 of Galerucella calmariensis. Classification (NCBI taxonomy): domain Eukaryota; kingdom Metazoa; phylum Arthropoda; class Insecta; order Coleoptera; family Chrysomelidae; genus Galerucella; species Galerucella calmariensis. The sequence continues at coordinate 27,168 of CAJUYG010001816.1, read as the reverse complement.
GAAAGTATAGTGTGCAACATGTGGGGAAAGTACTTTTCCCACTAGTTGCACAATATACTATTTCCGATCCCTGGCGTCCATTTTCCGGTCTTGATCGGCAAAACGTCCCTCTCGCTAGATTTCTGCGCTTGTGGGAAAAGTGACGCTTTGCTCACTAGTTGTACAAACTACTATTTCTTTTTATACAGGTATTTGAAGTAGAAATATTTTAAATAATTAAGTACCCACGTCTGATAAATTTTCTTTAAGAGTTGTAGCTAGTTGTATTAGCAGTTGCTACAAGTAGCCTCCCATAGACAAAAACAAAATACAAATTTTAATTCTATATTTTTCTGCCTCATCCACAGATAACATGCCTCATCTACTTCATAGAGTTCAACAACAAACTTCAGCAGTAAATGACAATTGACAGTGTACCGATGGGGTTATATCATTTACATAACATAACACATAACCTTAATCTACTTATTCAATAATTATCAATTCTTTCATTATGGAACAGCAGAAGAAATTAAGATATTATCACAAGTTACAACATTAACTATAAAGTTAAATATTTATTTATTTAAAGGAGATGACTCATACACATGTCCAACGAGTAAGAATTTTGTATAAAACTATTCTGAAATTACATAGGAGCTTACCAAATGAGTTGCAAATTATTGGCACTAGCTACACCAGGGATGAATTCAAGAGACACAAACAGTGTAATTGCGGAGAGGCAGATATTTTTATGAAGGAATGGACGGTATGTACTCGAACGTTTTCAATTATGGTCATAATTTTTGTGTATAGATCATACTCAATTTTTGTATCAGTTCCTGAATCAACATACCTATGAAATGCTCAACCTCGAACTCATTCACAGTTATATTTTGATTTATTATATATGTTTATTTATAAGTTTTTCTTTGGTCAGATACTCGATCAGTTGACATAATATTTAATATATATATCCCAACCCCGTTTAACATGGAAGTGTAATTGTCTGTCAGGGCATATAGCCCGAGAAGTAGATAGGTATTGCTTCTTAGTGATGTCTACTTTTTGAGTAATTTTCAAATTTATAAGGCATTATAATACTTTTATCTTGACATCTAAAAATATATTGTTTAAGAAACAATAAAAATGTTTTTAATTTCAGAATTATGCACTAACTCTAGCTGATCAACTAGGTTTGAGAGATTCCAAAACAAGCACCAAAAGAATAGGTGCTGCTTTATCTCACTCAGAGCTAGATCAACTACGTGATGATCAGATTTTTCAGCTGTACGAGTTAATGAAGGAATCTTCAATAAACAAAAATAATGAAGATCCATTTATAAATAGTAATAATAAATGATGCAAAGTAAACAAATTTTAGAAACTATACCAACAAATTTATTGATTCATCCAGATAGTATCCCCAACCCCAAATTATGTTACAGCTATTTATATTACTGGGTAGATAATTTTTTTATTCTTTCTACATATTAATCCATTAATTAATGAAGGCATGTTTATTATTAAAAGATATTAGGTAGATATGTAGGAATTTTAAGAATATAATTAATCAATTTTTGGGACAATAAAGAGCTTTTAATTGTTTTAATATAGATTATAATCATTTTCTGTATACATTTCTTTTGAAAACATGAATACTTGCTATACAGGGTGTCCAAATAAGAGTGACTGATTTTAAACATTAATGCCCAGCTTATTAATTGCTCCAAAGAGATGGGGTTTTCACTAGTTTATCAAAAAGATCTTTTTAGGCTTTGCTGGTAAAATATCGAGAAGTGGTCCTGTTTGTGAAATCGTGATATGCCGAACTTATAGATTTCGGTTGATTATTTGAAAAAAATGTGGCCCATCATATGACTACAAAAGTCTAGATCAGTAGTTTCTCAAACATCGAAAATTTGGTGGTGTTTTCATCTTGAATGCGACACACTGTATTAGAGAATGCTCATGCGAATAAATGATTCGAAAATTGTGCCCTCTAGCTGTTGTCATGTAGGGATATTGTTTTGACGGGGCGTGAATGAAATTTTAACAAAGTGTATATTATCGTAAAAACAATATTTGGACTTACTTGTTTAGTTCCAAATTGACCACCAGAAACGATACCTTTCCTAACCCAGTAGTTCCATGCCGAACCAGGGTATCCTCCGTTGCAACCCATTCCGCAGGTATAGCAGCAAGAAACTAAGTCATCGGCAGAAAAGTGGAAGTTTACTGTGCCATTGGAATGAATGCACACTCTATCAGACATGGCTTCGACTGCTCCAAATGCCTAAAAATACAAATTCAAATAATGTATTGTCCCTGATAGTCTTACAATGACTATTTCACTAGAGTAAATTGATAACTGACAAAATTTGAAGGTTTTGAACTGGCAATTTTTTGTCTTGTCGCGGCCATTTTTTGACGTTTAATTATATCAAATCTATGTGTATAAAATTCTATCACTCTGTGATAAAATTCAATATAAAATCTTTGTTATCGGTTTCTAAGGAAACTAAGTTGTTTATTTATTTATTTAACTGTCTAAAAATTATTAAAACTGTTTCGAAAATTTAAATAAGTATTATTAACATGAATAATACAAGATTTGGAAAGTATTCCGCGAAATACAATGAAGACAAAAAAGTCTGCGTGGGAACAGTTTAAAATGTTTCTGGACGCACGTAATTATACGTTAGAAAAGGATACTTCTGAACAAGTTATAGCAAAAATTCTTGAAGATTATGGTTTCAACATGAAAAAAAGAGATTGGACTGATTATACTGAAGCTAGTGTGAAAACACTTTGGAATACGACTGCTCAAATGGTTCAGGAAAAATATTTTCCAGAATTTAACATCAAAATTGATCCATTTAAAGATATTACCTATAAATTTGCTAGATTGGCCAAGGATACAAAACGTAAAAAGCTTCAGGCTGAACCTGAGACCAGAAAAAGAAGTTCTAACGCATTTACCAAAGAAGAATTAATGGAAATGGTAGAAAGCTAGTCTGAAGATAATCCTGATGGGTTACAAAAAAAGTTTTTTCATTTATGTTCGTTCGAATTAGCATGGCGTGGAAATGAAGCTGCTAATTGTGATATTAATTACTTTAAAAAAGAATATGATAATAAAGGTAATTTTACTGGCAGGGTAGAATATAATCCAATCTTTTCCAAAACGACACAAGGAGGATCAAAAGCTTTATCTGGCAGTAATTGGCTGGTAAGAAATAATGCTAACAACAATTTGTGTCCCGTTCGTTTTTTTTAAATTATTGAAAAAAGAGAATCCAATCCTTATCTAACAACAACAAGATTATTGGAACTTTAGTTCTTTACGCCAGGTTATGTTTGAGCGACCAGGGGTCGCGACGCAAAAGATCTGACCGTTACGCGTTACGTTACGCTACGTTATGTTACGTTGCTTCGTTATGTGCCTTGCTTGCGTGCTTGTGCCTCCTTAGTTTCTCTCTCGTTTACGAAGCAGCGATTCATAATAATATGCTCCTGCCGGGATTCGAACCCGGGCCGCCCGCGTGCAATGCGAGCATTCTAACCACTGAACCACCGATGCTATATTGAAATTCTATGCAAAGCTTGTATTCGCAGTGCTGGTGATCTACTTGAATTTGTTCGGATAAATTTTTACTATTATTTCCATAATTATAGAAAAATATAATTTATTTATTTATTTATCAACGGGACAACCCAATATGATGATACGAGAATAATATAGACTAAAATATTACATGGAAAATTTTTAACAAAAGTACAAGAGATTCGCGGGTTAATTGTCCGTGAATTGAATATAAATTGAATATAAAAATACATTGCAATTATGACATAAATCTGTTCGTCACCAGTCATCATCTGATTCTTGGTCAAGAACTTCTTCTGGGTCTAGAGCTCCCTCTAGCTCTACCTCGTCAACAACTTCTTCTGAGTCTACAGTTTCCTCTAATTCTACCTCTTGGGATAACATATTATCGCTGTCTTTATAATTCGAACACTGGCGTGACTCACACGAACCACAAATAGATGAGCAGACGACACGAGCGCCACGTAGAGCACACGCGCGGCGAACGACGGAGGAACGAAAGTAATAAATTATAGCGTATACATTTAGATATACTGGTTTTTCCCCGGGGTATCAAAGGTATGACTTATATACATCGATGGAAAGGTGGGAATTCCCCCATTACACTCCACCAAAAAAGTGCGTTTTTTCCTTGATCCCGCGTTTTCTAATTTTATTGAAAAATGGACGACTTCGTCAAAAAAAGTAATTGCACAATCGAAAGGTAGACATTCTTAGCTTTCAAATGATGTATCATAGAGACCAATCGGATCATGTATAAATTTTTAATTGATGGTTGTTCACAAAATTTCCCCGCGATCCAAAAACAACAAAAATTTGGGATTCAATAAACAACGATTAAATGAAAATTAAAAAAATTAGGGTATACAAATTTCAGGGATGACAAAGGATCTTATGAGGACCCATAATCAAGAAAATTTTGAGTAAATTAGTGCAATACAAAAAAAATAGGAACAAATTCCTGGCGAGGTCAAAATTGCCCGGGAGCAGAAAGTTTGACCCGTGTTCCGATATTGCCAAAAGAGTCAAGCGTGACTCAATTCACAGGGTATGATAGCAGCAGAATTCCTCTTTCACATGCACTTTGAATCATGAGAAAATATGCATTTTTCACAAAGTTATTGAATAATTTGTCACCCCGCTGATGTGTAAATACACGGACTGTGCTCTCCGGCATACATATTCGAGGGGCGCTTGGTGCCGTTTTTCTCGAAACCGGTCAAATTTTCGAGAAAAATCATGGGGACCATTTTTGTAGAAAATTAACCGAACTTCAATTTTTATCTGAACCAAAAATCTCTAACTGCCATATTTTAGGAGATATTGACTGAAAACCTATTTTTCTGGTCTTTTGGGGCCGTTTTCTCAACCCTCGCAAGCGTTTTCATGCATAACTTTGTCTCATGTTTAATGAGGAACCAAATGCAACTTCCAACCGGAAGATGAAAATAGGGCGTAATTTATGTTAACTTTTTTCCTTTATTTACTGGAATATAAGCGGAATAGGTTACAATAACAATTATTGCTAGATGTTTTTAAATCACCCTGGTAAGTGAACGTATATTCGTTTTAATCGCTAGCGGTTTGCATCAACCTCGTATAAGCACGTGCACGGCTCCAGGAATTTGTCGAAATCGTCGGCGCGCTTGTGTAAGCTGGACATGAAAGTTCCGACGGAGAGTGACCCTTCTTGTCTTGTTAATGTTTGAATAGGTATCCAAATGTCCGACATAACAAATCTCCTGCACGCCATAATGTGCCGAGATTCAGTTTTCAATGAAATCTGCATACAGAATTCACTGTATTTATATATTTATGTGAATTTACCATCTTAGGCAAAACAAGGTTATCTTGTTGTTTAATTCAACGACTATTCAACAGTTAGCAGCTTGGTATTATCAAATATATTATTTATGGTTTTAATTTACAATGAGTAATATAGATTTTGATAACATTAATAATAATCAATGTTAACAAATAATTTTATAGTTCACATGGAAATAAATTCATTCTTTACTTATAGAAGAAAATACATTTTCATTATTTATACAAAATTATTTGTGATTGAGCCTTGTAGAAACAATACTATTGAAATACCGCCAATTTGAATCTGTTATGTGGTTTTTTCATAGGCTACCAACAGAAATGTGTAATATTTACAATTAAAAACATTGACAATAAATTGGTACTTACCCAACAAGATCCACATGACCCTTGATCTCTTATCTCTTGAATGGTTGGGCAATGCGGCCATTGACGTCGAGCATCAAACTGTGTGGGTAATACTTCATCTTTAAATAAACACAACTCTTAATGAAATACAAAGAAATGTTCTTTTTCTTTTTGTAAATTTTCTTGGAAAATCCAACCAAAATCAATCTTTTTATACAGGGTGATTCATTAAGAATGTCCAATCTTTGAACCGTAGATTCTAGACCTCAAAATATGATGATTCTGCTCAACATGCCTCATGCAAATATTGCTAGTTTCCGAGATACGGGGTGCTCAAAGTTTAAATTTAAATATGTATTTTCGCAATAATTTATTTATGTTTTCACAATTTCTCTTTGAAAACTGGCAATTTTACGTTTTTTGGCATGAGGAATCATAATTTGCACTCTAATTTAACATGCTAATAGAGGGCGCTAGTTACACTTGTTTGTGTTAATTAAAGCAAAGTAAACTTTTTTTGGGCTAAACTTACGACTAAAATATTAAAAAAATTTAAAAAGCGTTTAATTCTACAAAAAAAGTTACTCTTCTTTGATTCGAGTAACTCAATCGGTTATCGAGCTATTTGCTTCTAAAAAGTTCAATAAATTTTAATTTTTTCATAAAAAATTTTATTATTCCTTTAATATGTAACAATAACAAATTTGTAAACAAAAATAAAAAACTTCAAAGCAAATGCTCAAAATGCCCACCCTTTACTTCACAACACTTTATGATCCGCTTTCGTAAAAATAATCCCTGTCTATTATTTTTAATTACATCCGCGGCTTCTTCTATTTTCCGTCGCAGTTGTGGAAGAGAATTAATTTTTTCTTTGTAAACTAATGCCTTCATTTGCCACCAAATTGAAAAATCCAAAGGATTGAAATCCGGGCCTCTTGGTGGCCAAGCAAACTCACTTCCACGACCAATCCATCGATGCGGAAACTGTTCTTTTAAGTATTGACGAACTTGTAAAGAATAATGTGGTGGTGCTCCGTCGTGCAAAAACCACATATTTTGTCTTTAGGCGAGAGGTATATCCTCTAGTAATTCGTGTAAATTTTCTTGAAGAAAATCTAAATAAAGAGGTCCATTTAAATTGGTTGGCAGTTCAAAAGGACCAATTAAATACCCACATATTACACCACACCAAATGTTAACCTTAACTCGTGCTGAAAATGTGTTTCCCTTATAGCATGTGGATTTTCAGAATCCCACAAATGATTATTTTTATAATTAAATATTCCTCTGGTAAATGTTGCCTCATCAGTAAAAAGAATTGTATCCAGAAAATCTGATATTCTTGATATTAAGAGATCTTTACGAAAGCGGATCATAAAGTGTATTGAAGTGGGCATTTTGAGCATTTGCTTTGTAGTTTTTTATTTTTGTTTACAAATTTGTTATTGATACATAAAATTTTTTATGAAAAAATTAAAATTTATTGAACTTTTTAGAAGCAAATAACTCGATAACCGATTGAGTTACACGAATCAAAGAAGAGTAACTTTTTTTTGTAGAATTAAACGCTTTTTAATATTTTTTTAATATTTTAGTTGTAAAAGTTTAGCCCAAAACAGTTTACTTTGCTTTAATTAACACAAACAAGTGTAACTAGCGCCCTCTATTAGCAATGTTAAATTATAGTGCAAATTATGATTCCTCATGCCAAAAAACGTAAAATTGCCAATTTTCAAAGAGAAATTGTTAACACATAAAAAATTATGGCGAAAATCAAAATTTAAATTTAAACTTTGAACACCCCGTATCTCGGAAACTAGCAATATTTGCAAAAGGCATGTTGAGCAGAATCATCATATTTTGAGGTCTAGAATTTACAGTTCAGAGATTGGACATTCTTAATGAATCACCCAAAGTAAGGGTCTAAACCAGTCTTTCCCAACGTGGGCGATAGCGCCCCCTTGTGGGCGCTGCAGGCATAAAGGGAGGCGGTAAAAGACCCAGAAAAAAAAATAAAAAAGAAGAGACGGCAATACTCTGCGGAATATATTAAATTCGGATTTATTGAAAATCCCACAAACCCGTCGTCGCCTTTGTGTCTTCTATGTCTAAAAGCATTTTCGAACGAACAATGAAGCCTTCAAGACTGCAAGATCATTTGAATAAAATGCATCCAGATAAGAAAGACAAGAATGTAGCATATTTTCAAGACCTAGAGAAGAAGCATAATACTCAGCCAAGTGTATCAAAACTATTTTCGGCGGCTGCTAAGCAAGATGACGACGGACTTCGAGCTTCGTACAATATCTCTTTGTTAATTGCTCAAAAAGGCAAACCACACAACATCGGAGAAGAGTTAATTTTGCCAGCAATAAAGGAAGTACTAACTACTGTGCTTCATAAACCGGCCGCAGATACTATCAGGAAAATTCCTCTGAGTAATAATTCTGTGCAAAGACGAATTGATGAAATGGATGAAAACATTGAAGAATCATTGTGCATACATCTGAGGACTAGTCAATTCTCAATTTAGGTCGATGAGTCCACTTTACCAACTAATGAAGCGTTGTTGCTATCTTACGTGAGGTTTATTAAAGATGAGAAAATACGTGAAGAACTATTGTTTGCCAGAAATTTGGAGACAGATACAAAAGGCGAAACCATATTCAATACATTGGAAAAGTTTTGTGAAGAGAAAGAGATTCCTTTGAAAAATATTATATCAGTTGCTACGGATGGCGCTCCGGCTATGACAGGGCGCCATAAAGGCTTCATAGCGTACTTAAAAATTAAAATTCCAGATGTCCTTGCTATACATTGCGTTATTCATAGACAACATTTGGTTGCTAGAAACTTAAGTGAACGACTATTTCAATCGGGATCGCCGAGTTGTACCACAAGATATCAGGTAGGTATAATCCTACCGTCGAGTTGTACCACCGAATTTCCTGGGAGGATTAACGATTTAAGAATAAAGTCTAATAGCTAATGACCTAAACGATTTTATATAAATTAGGTTTAATATTAAAACATCCATATATAACAATTTCTACATAGAAAAATAAAGATGAGGTCTTTCTCACTAATGTTTAAGATTAAAATATCCATATGTAAGTGAATGAAACAAATATGCGCCTAAATACCTACAATTTATTATTAGTGGTATTCCCTCAATAAATACGGCTTATGTGTAATTTCGTAATGATCCACCTCGATGGTCAGTATAATCCTCAATAAAGGCGGAAATGAATTAACTCAGGTAGTCGTGGTACAACTCGGTAGTCCCCATTTCAATCACTGCAATATGTCATCAAAGCAGTCAATAAAATCCGTAGCAGCTCTTTGAATGATAGATTATTTCATCAGCTTTGTGTTACTAATGACGAAGATTTCAACCGTTTGTTACTTCATACTGAAGTTCGTTGGCTGTCAAGAGGCAATTGTCTGATTCGATTTTACAACCTGTTTGACTCTGTGATAGAGTTCTTGGAAACTAAAGATACAGAACTGCGCAACAAGCTCATAACATCAAAGAATGATATACTTAGCTTACATGACAGACCTGTATAAATTGTTCAACGACACAAACCTCCAACTGCAAGGCGATGAACTAAATTTAATTAAAACAAAAAATGTCGTTGCTGCTTTCGCAGCCAAACTGCTTCTGCACAAAAAGAATATGGGCAGACGTGAGTTTCACAATTTTACGAATGTATCAGTATCCTGCAGTAACGACGTTTTTGAGTAAATTGGAATCTGATATCAACAAACTTATTGAACAGCATCAGATTCAACCTTCACATTAGTTTTTATATAAGAATTAATTATGTTTGTTTTATTTTCAATAAAAGATACTCTGTCCGAATACTATAAAGTTGCGTTTCAATAATCAGTTATAAGTACTTAGCGGTTTTTAAGTATGTTTAAAAAGGGGGGCGTTAAAAAATAATTTATTCTTAAAGTGGGCAGTAGACAAAAAAAGGTTGGGAACCTCTGGTCTAAACAGTAAATTGAAATAAAATAAGAAAAAAGAATAAGTAATGCCACAAGGAACATACAGCAGATATTCAAACAAAGTTTCAACTACATTACAAATCAAAATTACATAGACCTCTCCAGATGTGCCACAATTCTGTCAGGAACTTCTCCAATGTCAGATTTTCTCTTTTACAAATTTCAAATATATTTATAAGTAAATATGATATTTACTCACCTTCCAAATTATTTATCTTCACAGGAGGCATGTAGCTTTTGTAATTGGGAAGAACACCCATTAGTTTGGAAATATAAGACATTGGTACATTTTCAGCAAAATTTCTGCCAGCTGTCCATGTTGACTGCAGCTCATTAATGGAGTTGATAAATTCATCGGATAAGGGATGGCTGTTCTGCTCGAAAACAGGAAGAACTATTGCAGATGCCATCTGCAGAGCCGCCATAAATAGTATGAATAGCATTGTTCTGTAAAAATATTACATTACATTAGTTTTGTTTTGACCTTTGTGTTGACCCTCGGTACATTATATGGTGCGGTTAAACCACCTTTAAATGGAAACGTAAAGTAACATTGGATTTTCTTGTTACTATTAATTCTAGGAATCTTCAAAAATCAAGCATTCTTCTTAGGTTCCAAACGAACCGTGTTTTGGAATCACAAAGCATTACCTTACCAATTCAATTCTATAGCTAACCAAAGGAGAATTGGTCAGTTCCTTTTGAACGAATTTCCTAAATTTTCTTTTCATCATCCATGTAATCAATTTCCTTTCAAATATTATGCAAGTCTCTATACCAGAGTCCGTATATATTTTACTCTCAAATGCATGTTGAAAGATTTGAAGGACAATAGATTAAATTTAACACATAAACCAAACTCCAAACTTAGTATTTTACAACATTTATAAAAATTTTTAATAAAGTCCTGCAGCTGCTTCTCTTTTTACTGTTTTAAACTTGTCAATCCAAAAAATACGCGTTATTTTAAGATCAAAATTTTGGATTTAGTGGCCCTATTATTCTGGTGGCTAATGAGTATATTTAATTTAATTTGTGATAAATATCTGATAGGTTATCAATAAGTATCACAAAATTACCAAGATGCTGGATAAAAACTGTGAATTGATTCATTTTAAAAATTCAAGTTTATTTTTTACTTACCTTTTCAAATTCATATCCCGAACATTTTTCGAAATTATTAACATTTAAAAATAAACCTTTGTGATAAAGAATCCTATTAATTTAAATATATATATTTCTCTAATTACCCCTGTATAGCTTAAAATGAAATAAGCTCTTCGAACTGTTCTGGTATCTACCGGTCTCGTTATTGACAACAAAAGCGAATCGTAAACATAATTTATGAGAGCGGCGTCCATTTGGGACAGCAACTTGAATCAAACCGCCCCAGAGTGAAACATCTTATATTTTATTCTGTAATCTTTGATTAAATGTTTGATGTGTGGGCTCTGGGCACATTATGATTGTGCTGGTCCAGAGTTTGATACTTGGATCTGTGACTTTTGCAAGTAATTATGTAACTTCTTTCATTTATCACAATATATTATATTTATTTAATTGATCTCAAAGATATTAATGTCCATTTTTGTTATTGTTGTTGATTTCCATATATCCATATATGGATACCTATTCCATATTTGGTTACTCATTTGTGATTTTGTTTTTTGTGTTAGATTTTAATATGATAACTAATATTTTTGATTAGAGGCTGTTAATTACTACATATAAATGTATGACTGATTAGTAAAAACATTAAAAACTGATTTAATTTATATGAAGTTTTTTTTATATCCCAAAAACAAAATGGTATTCCATATTTGGTGACTTTCCTCTACCCTTCTTAGTGTGCGTCATCGATTGTTAATGTCCTTCTAACACATCACGTAGGAAGAAATGGAAAAAGGCAGGTCTGTGATTAATCAAAATATCACAGTAGTGAACCGTTTAAATTTATTACAAACGTTAAAACCGTAAAAAATTTGATTTGTTGATGTTTAGAATACGCGCAAGCGCGACCTATCAATGGGGAGAAATTACGCATTCAAATAGAATGCAGACCTACCTTTCGTAGCGGTAATGTATCTAACGTCTTTTTCTAATGTCCCATTGACAGTTCTCGTCAGGTCTGTACTTTGTTGTTTACGGTTAATTATTATTAATCGAAACTAAATATTAATCTTATTCTTATATTTATTAGAATAATACAAAAATATGCCTAGATACACGAAAAAACATAAGCATTTTGAAAGTTCTCAATTATTTTCAGTTAGAAAAAGAAGCTGATGGTGATTACTAATTTCATAGCCTTTTCGAATTTGGCTGAATACGATCCTGATGATTTTATTTATCAAATTTAAGGTTAGCTGTATGTCAAAATAGCAAATAAAATAAACGACATACCGAAAACCCGGATTTCTTTGTGGATAAGAAGAAATTGGTCTGTTATTTTCACTTCTGTTTATAATCAACAAAATGCAACAAAAAAACTGTTTATACAAAAAAACAAAATATTTATTGACAGCTACGTACAGTAAAGTGCGTAGATAGATGTATTTATAGCACATTTATTTTTTCAATTGCCTCACAATTTGTTGCAAAATTAACAAAACACCCTTAGCATAACTAATTTCTACCAAAATTCAGGAAACTAAATTTTTTAGAATGATTTTTCACTAAAAAAGTATATTGTATTTCTCTAAGAGAAGAATACTTAGGTACTCACTAATTCAAAATCCAGTGATACGTACCTATTATTGAAATAATTAGATGACACAAATATTTTTCAAACAAAGAAAAACCTTACTCAAAAGAGGTACTGATAAAACGAACATTTTTTATACATTACAACTTACCAAGTTTAATTTTAAACGTCTGTAACAAGAATAAAATGTTTCCACAACACTATCAAAAATGTATAACGAAATTGGTTATAAGATAAACAAAACCTTGGACAGCCTTTTATATACGAATGCAAACCATATGATATGATTAATCAATAATCAAAACAAAAACAAAGATAACATGAGAATTTGTTAGACTGTACTGCGGCAATTAATTCTTGTTTCTTTGAGCCGTATTAGCACAGAATACACCAGCCAAACAAGAAACGAAAGCCGGCGTAAATCCTTTGATGTTTTGGGGGCTAAATTTCGTGACCTTCAAACTGACTTTGACAGATAACGGATCAAGTTACACTGAGAAAATTGTTTAAAAAATGTAAATTAAATGTTAAATATACACGCAAAAAAGTGAAACCAAAGAATCTCAAATAATAATTGTTTATTTTTATTAATTGTTTCGACAAAGTTTTAATTATTAAACTCAATTTATGAATTGTTGAAGTTAATTTAACAGCTTAACAAATATTGTGAAAAATGTATAAATATAAGTTTTAGCTTCTGTTTTTGGGTAAGTCTAAAAACCAATATAATAATAATAATAATAATAATATATTTATAATATTAGTCTGCAATAGAAAAAATTCCAGCAAATGATGATGTATAGGTGCAATGAAAGAATAACATATTAAAAAAGGAATATATATATTTTTCTACGCCCATGTCTATAAACGTCAAAAATCGCACTGTCAACATTCCTTGTATATGACATTTAACAATAACATGCACGTAATGAGATCTCATAACATACATATGTGCGTTTTGAGAGGAAAACTTAGGGGTTAGGGTTAGGGGTTGACAAGATGCAACCCGAGTCCGTACTCTTTTCGTCTCTCGTAGGGTGTAGAGAGAGAAAAGAAGAGAATGAATTAGGAAAAGCTGCTTTATCTCCGGAAGATTTAGGAGATAACAACAAGTATGGTTATATAGGACGTCCATTGAAAACCATAATTCCACTTATTGAAAGAAATTTATCGAAAGAACAGACAGACAAACTGAATACCTTTCGAAACCGAGAGATATACAATTTGAGAAAATTCAAGGTCCAACGACACTAGCTAAGCACGAAATTCGTCTGCTACAACTCCGTCCGATCAAACAGAGATACCGGCCTCAAAATCCGAAAATGCAAGAGATCTGCAATAATGAAATAAACGCCATGTTGAAAGAAGTCCGTGGAGCTCTCCGATCGTGATTGTGAGGAAAAAGGATGGAAAGAACTGCTTCTGCATTGATTTTCGTAAAGTTAATGAGGTAACCATGAAGGATGCCTATCCTCTTCCCTTTATTAACGTGATGCTGGATAAACTGTCAAAAGCCAAGTATATTTCTAGTTTGGATTTGAAGAGTGGATATTGGCAAGTTCTGTTAACACCCGGAAGCAAACCCATCACTGCCTTCACCGTACCGAGACGTGGATTGTTTCAATTCACGGCTCTTCCATTTGGCTTACACTCCGCACCGGATGGGTATGGAAAACGACTATCAGAAAAGAAAAAAAGTTAGCACTGGATGCTCAATAGATTAAAAAAACAAAAATATAAATAAACAATTCAAGCTATTACCCCCCCACTCTTTCTGCACGTACCGTCGTGTTAATGGCCCGTCCTATGTGCTAGTAAAATGGTACACATAGATTAATATAAAAATATTTTTATCTAATTTTGACATATAAAGTGACATTTTTCAAAACTGACTTCCATTAGCAAGCGTCACATTTTTCGTAATCAGTTACATAATTAAATTGTTTAACAAGCGTGATATTTGCCAAAACGAGCGCTAGCGAGCTCTGCAAATTACGCGAGTTGAACAATCTGGCTCTCTTCATAACGTGTTTACGTACAACGTTTTATCTAATTCCGCGCTTTTATAATATTTCATAAAATCTTCAATTACAATGGTAATATTAAAGTGGTTTCAAATTGTGTTAAAAATATTGTTAATATGAAGTATTCACCCAGAAAATTGACTTTTTTAAATAACTGTGTCCTTAATAATGTTTTTTTCAATGTTTATAAATATTAAAATACTATTGAATTAAAATTATAGGGTAATTGTCAGTTCAAATAATGAAATTATTGTCAGTTTTGACAGTACCTACCTAATTAATAATTTTTTTTTATTGGTGAACCATTTTACCTATTTAAAGCACGCCTCAGCGTGTTTAAATCGAACTTTAAAAAACGCGCGTGTTTTAAAGTTACCGTGGCAACATCAACAACTCGAGAAACGAAGTCTAAATCTATGGTCTAAATCATGTCTAAATTACAATTTTTTTATTATTGATCTGACAGGAGTAGTTTGTAACGCCAAAACTTTTATTCGAACAATATTGTTTGAAATATTAATATTTCGATTTTTCAAATCTTAGGAAATGGTATTTAAATTATTACTATTGACATTCACAGAACTCAATAAGGTTGAACTTCCATCAAAATACAAATTAGTTTATGTTTTTCTCATTTCCATGACAACGCAAGGTATACATCATATACATCACAAAACAATCTAACCTGTAGACTGTTTTGTGATATACATCACGAATTCAACCATTTGACATTTAGTTCTTGTTTCCATCTATGATTTCCATTTCTTGTTGTTGTAGTAGTTATAGACCAGTATTTATAATTTCAAAGTGCACCAATAAAAAAATAGCGTAAAGTATTCGTGGATAACTGGTCGTCTATAGACCTTAATATCCACTTATACTTTAATATACTAATGTAACTGGTGATGAAAAATTAATTTTATAACCAGTTAATAAAAACAAGAGAGAAAAGAAGTAAGTTTATTGTCATATTATAGAAAAATAACAACAACTAGAGCTGAAGAGAACTAATAACAATAAGAACAAAACTACAGTTGTACAGTAGAACAATTTATAATTTTTATTTTATGCATTTTAAATATTTATGACACAATAGGGCATGTCCACGACAGTTGACATTGACAATACTTGGGTGGTAAAACAATAAACAATAGACATGATGAAAAATTATCAAACAACAAACAACTATTAACCCATATTATAAATTATTAAATATGCAAGCTCAACAATTAAAATAACTTTAAAAGTACACTGAAGCAGAATCAACTAAAATCAAACACGATCTACCATTATAAATCAGCATAACCTCACTATTAAGTACCACGTTTTCTAAACGCTTTGTTTATTGTTTTACCACCTAAGTCTTGTCAAAATAGTTTGTGACGTCACAGTTGACAATACTTTGGTGGTAAAACAATAAACAATAGACATGATGAAAAATTATCAAACATCAAACGACTATAATATCAACCTATATTATATATTATTAAATATGCAAGCTCAACAATTAAAATAACTTTAAAAGAACACTGAAGCAAAACCAACTAAACTCAAGCACGATCTATCATTATAAATCAGCATAACCTCACTATGCTTTGTTCATTGCTTTATTACCAGGCTAGTTTGTGACGTCACGTGGACATGCCCTATTCGAACAGTTTGTTAGGTTAACCCCTGCAGAATTAAAAGTTGATGTAATTTCGTGATGCATAACTGATCTTGAACTTGAGGTGCTTGATTCACCAAAAATATCAGTGGCAATCCTTTAATTTAATATTAATTGTAAAATAATAAAGAAAAGTCTGAAATTAATGTATAAAATAACAGTATTGTCTTGTGTAATATTAGTTGCATAACTTGTAGGAATCAAAAGTGTTATTTTCAAATCAAAAAAAATAAATAAAAATTGTTAAAAAAACATAAAAATAAATTAAATTTTCTTTTAGTCAAAAGGACACATAGAATGAATTAAATTTTGTTTTTGTCAAAAGGACTCACATGAAATAAATTAAATTTTCACGTTATGAAATGCTTTTTTGTGTAACGAGTGAAATTTTCGCGGGACGAGCGAGCACCGCGTTGCGAGGCGAGCGAGGACCCGTAAAATGACAAAAGTTACACAAAATGATGCATTTCATAACTGGTTACATAAATAGCTAATTTATTACTACTCTAATATTATGAAACCAAATATTAATTTTATATTTTGTCCTGTAGACAGTGGCGGCGCCAGGAGTGGGCGCGGTTGGCCGAGCGCCCAACCTAAATTGTTCTCGCCCAACCGTCTGCCCAACCTGTTAAATGGAGAAAAATAATAGCAAGCCTCATGAATAGAATAAAAGAAAACTTAAGCTATCGCTTTCAATATTGGACCGTACTATAAGAAATATTATTTTGAGCTATACAAAAACTGAATAAGTAAAATATCTATATTATTTTATTTTACTTGTTGCTGTCTATTTGATACATTGCATTTACGGCATTCTTTGTCTGAAGCCGCCCGCTTATCAGTCGGAAGCCTTTTAATGTATCATAAAATAAACACCCGCTTTGTCGGTCCGGTCGGTAGTCAGGGTAGTCTGTACTACATAGAACTTTTTTTGACACGTGCGGTCGCAATATTGTTGTTACAAATCTCTTGCAAGTGGAAGGGTGTCTAATAAAATAGATGATATGTATTTCTTTACAATTTCATTTAATCTTTTCTTTTAAAAGAGGTTACTTGTTTTCTCTTTTACTTCCTTGGAATACATATAAATTTAATTTTTGAGAATTTAATTGTCGTTTGAAATGAGTGCTAAACGCATTATCAGTGACTGTTTTAAATCGAAACCAAGCAAATTTATTAGAAATTGATGCTGGAGCAAATGAATGTGAAAGTGACAATATTGCAGAAGACAGCAACATTTATCCTAAAAGAAGGAAAGTACAGGAAGATGACACAGTTCAAGATGATGATTCCCCTTTATTAAGTAGCAGCTCAAATAAGTACTGCGCATACTGATGATTGATTGATTCTACAAAACCGGGAGTACAGGGTTATTCATTATAAATTACCCACCCCCTATCATCGTTATTATTACTTCTAGAAAAAAAAGTCTTGCATAAAAGTTGTTTGGTTACAGCTGAATTTTCTTAATATTCTATAAAAAGTTCAGTAGCGTGCGTATTTAAGGGGATACAAAAAGTAATAGTTCTTTTTTAAAGAGGATACCCTGTATATTTTCACATTTTTGGAATGGACTTTTTTTTCTGATTTCAAAAATATGTAATATGTTAACCTTACCTTGTACCGTTTTTGAGTTATGAAATGTTGAAAATCTGAGTTTTAGTAATTACTGTTAATATGAAAAAGATAATTTATTAAAGTAAGCTATGAAGATGACAACTAATATGTTTGATAATTGACATTTTTCATAAAAAGTAATTATAGTTGTTATTTTCATAGCTTACTTTAATAAATTATATTATCTTTTTCATATTTACAGTAATTACTTAAACTCAGATTTTCAACATTTCATAACTCAAAAACGGTACAAGGTAGGGGTAACATATTATATATTTTTGACATCAGAAGAAAAAGTTCATTCCAAAAATGTGAAAATATACAGAGTGTCCCATTTAAAAAAGAACTATTACTTTTTTTATCCCCTTAAATACGCACGCTACTGAGCTTATTATAGAACATTAAGAAAATTCAGCTGTAACCAAAAAACTTTTATGTGAAACTTTTTTTCGTAGAAGTAATAATAACCATGATAGGGTGTGGGTAATTTATAATGAATAACCCTGTACATTAAATCTATTTTACGGTGTATAATTTATTTATCTACCCAGGTTCTTGCTCTTAGAGGACACGACGAGTCCAATACTAGTCAAAATAGAGGTAATTTTTTGGAATTATTAGATTTGATGTCACGTGATAATACCACTATTTCAAAAAGACTACTTGAGGGCCCAAAAAATGCTCGCATCACTCGCATCACTCAATTCAAAATGACCTTATACATTGTTTAGCCGAACTATCTATAAAACATATTAGTAGCGAAATTAAAGAAGCCCGTTATTTTTCCCTTATGGCTGATGAAACCAAAGACTTAAGTAAAATTGAGCAGTTATCAATTATAGTAAGATATTATTTAAACGGTATGTTGTACGAGCGGTTTTTGGGCTATGAAGCTGCAGACAAATTAGATGCAACGTCATTGTTCCAGTTTATTAAAAAACGATTAAGAGGGGCCTCCTCACAGGTATACAAACCTCAAAACATGAATGTGAAATCGACTTAAGTTGTTGCGCGGCACAAACTTATGATGGAGCAAGCGTTATGAGTGGTAAGGTTAAGGGGGTACAAGCATTGTTAAAAAAAGAAGTCCCACAGGCTATTTACGTACACTGCTTTAATCATGCCTTAAATTTAGTAGTAGTAGATATATGTAAAAACTTAAAAGACTGCAATTTTTTTTTCTGTTTTTGAAAACCTTTATGTTTTTTTGTTAGTGGCTCTTCCATACATAATACATTTTTAAAAATCAAAAAGACGTACATCCAGAAGATAAGCCTGTTGAACTAAAAAGACTTAGTGATAAGAGGTGGACTTCACATATATCTAGCTGTTTGGCTATAAAAAAAACATTGCCAGCAATATTAATTTTATTAAACCAGTACATAACAGAAAATAATGTTCGCTCTACAGATGCAAATGGACTTTTAAACAATATTAATTTTACTTTTTTATTCAATTTAGAGGTTTTCTGTGAATTCTTAACAAAAATTAAGAATGTTTCTGATTATCTACAAAGCAAAGACAGTGATATTCTAAAAAGTTTAACATTAGTGGAATCACTAAAACAGTTCTTTGTATCATATATAGGCAAGATTGTGAATTTGGAAAGTTATGGACTGCGATAGTACAAAACGCCTTGGCTAATTATATTAACTTGGATGATGTAAATATTAAAAGATCAGGAAAATTGCCTTCTAAATTTGATAATACTATAATTATTCAAAAAATTACCTCACTTGAAGAGGACAGATGTGTTACTAAAAAAAGTGAATTTCAAACTAAATTGTATTATCCTGTTATTGATCGAATCACTTCGGAACTTTGTCGGAGATTTGAAGAAAATAATAGTGTTCTAAAAGGATTTGGTGTTTTAAGCCCATCAAGTAATATATTTTTTTGCGCGATCGATCTTTTTTGTTTATTTACAGCATCGGTTGTCAGGACGGTAGGTTGTGTTTACTGGTTTCTAAGTCTAACACGTCGGTAAGTGATTTACTTACCGTTCAGACGTCGGTAAGTGAATTACTTACCGACGTCTGCTTAGCCCTACATACATTTAAGTGGTCCTAAATAATAATATTACTTCATTCATTACACAGAAGGAACAAAAAAAATAAGAAGATTTATATTTTTTAATGAACAGAACCGAATAGAACAATATAAAAAGTAATAAAATAGCATAAAAACAATTTCACCGAAATGCAAATTATATTTTAAACTGATCGAAAGGTATAAATGTCACTTTTGACATTTCGTTTATTTCGAAGAAATTTAAATTATTTTATTCGAAATTTATTTCAATACAATCGCGCAAAAAATGGTATAAGCATTTCGAACGTTAAGGGCAATACCGGTCTCCAGCAAAATTGGAGGCTTCACTACGCTCAGCCTCCAAACATTGCTGTCGACCGGTAAACAACCCTTACCGTTCTTGATACTTAATATACTATTAAATTTAGAGCAATTAACTCCATTAGCTATACATTACGGATGTGACTTGGCATCCGTCGAAACGGAATTAAAGTTACTACCAAAAACCATTGAAAGGTATGAAATTAATCATAATGTTATAATAAAGACCGTCCCTAATCTTGCAGTTCTTCTGCAGGAATTTAAATTAGTTTTTCACGAACTCAATAAATTGTGTAGAATTACAATAACCGTACCCTCTTCAAGTGCCAGTTGTGAGAGATCGTTTAGTGGCTTAAAAAGAATTAAAGATTATTTAAGGACCACAATGTCACAAGGGAGGCTCACCGATTTAGGAATTTTGTATGTCGAAAAAAATATTATTAAAACATTGGATTTGGATGTGTAGTTGTAGATTTGTTTGCCACTAAACATAACAATAGAATGATAGCTCTTTTTTAATGTCTAACCGTCTAACGTTTTGCAAATAATGTGTTCCTGTGTAAAATAAACTTTAAAATAGTGCCAGAGTGTTTTTTTATCCCATTTATTAATACTAGTTGAAATTTTACAAATCTGAAATATTTAAATTAGGTACGCGGATATCTGTATAAACCGAAATAATCCAAATTTTTACTGCCCACCCTCCAAATTTTTGTGCCGGGTATCGCCCAACCGAAAAGAAAAAGCTGGCGCCGCCACTGCCTGTAGATATCTAATAGGGTCAGTGCTCATTAGTATATTATTAAACGAGCAATTTATGATAGCCATAATTCACGATGGGTAACGTTTGCGTCACGAGCCGCAGGCGAGGGGCGCAAGTCACCCAAGTGAGTTATGGCCATAAATTGCGAGTAGAATACTATACTTTGTCCACGACACTTAATTTATTTATTAATAAATAAAAGTCAGTAGCGATTTGGCATATTACTAACCTCAAAATGTGGCATCTACTTCAAATAATTTGACATATATATAGATGGGCGATACTGTAGAAAGTATCAATACAACGTACCGTTATAAATATATTGTTTTAAAATACTTAATATTAGAAAATTTCGTTATGAAAAGTATCAATACTAAAAATTACAATATTTTATAGATACGATATATGTCAGAAACAAATTTCCTGAACAAAATACACAGATTTAATAGTTTATTTCATATTGTACCCCCATCTCTAGTCGTGAATTATGAACCATAATACAGTACAGTGTATTATGAACCATAATTCAGGACAGTTGATATATGAGTACCATATACCTTTAGTTAGGAGGTAAAATATTGACTTATTATTAGGTGGTCGTGGACAAAAGAATATTTTCTTATTAACAAAAGATAAGAATTTGTTCCCTGTGATAATATTTACATATTTTATAAGAGATTGTTTTTTTCACATAAATGCTAGCGTCATCTACGTAAGTTTGTTGAAAGCAGACATTATAAGTGAAGGTTAGCTTTATATGTTTAGTTGGTGTTTTGAGCACTAGATGGCAGTCAGTAGCAACTAGGATTTGTTTATTTTTACCCCTAAATTTTTCGATAACCCTAAACCCTTCATCTGGTCTATTCTAAATGTCAAGAGAGAATCAGCTGTGAAGTGTTAAAAATGTAGTTATAATTTTTATTTGTATTTCAATTTAAAATACGTGGAGAAAATGTCGATAATTTGTGAAGAAATATTTGATGAAATTAGTCACCCCTCCGAAGAAGGTTTGTTTATATTTTCTAAATTAGGACAAATTTGTATTTATAAAGTTTAGTTGAATTTAACACATTCTAACAAGTAACAATTTGTTTTGTTGAACGATTAATGTGTATGTTAGTTTTGATATATTTACCATTTATCATCAAATTTTTTATTACTAACATTCAATTGAAAATCATTATAAAAGGTAATAGAATATATTAGTTACAAATAATGTTTATAAATTACAGTAGGTAATTGATTATAATATTCACAGAAATAAAAGATTATGCTGTTAAAATTGGAATAGATCCAGAATCCGAACCACAGCTTCTACCAATAGCAGCAGAAGGATTAATGAAAGCTTTACCAGTTGGGTGGAAACCATGGTAAGTAATGAAATATTCAGTAAAAACACAATTACTTAAATAAATTCAATATTCTTATCACAATTAAACATTTTATTTGTTCGATACAAACAAATAATGTATGTGGCATAATTGAGTTCCTATTTATTATTACAACATAATTCCAATGATCATTTAGGTTAGTTGAATACCATAATTTAAACCAGTTTTTTGACTATGACTATTATCACACAAATAAAGTGTCTCCCATGAATCAGTTGCTAGCAACACTTTGGTTATATTCCTGCGCTGGGTACTTAATAACCAATGGTGATTTCTTAAGTTTGTTGTTTTCTTTGTATTTGTAGGTTAACTTGTTCAAATTTACATCAAGTGAAAGCTAACTGTCGTTCGATACAAATCCAATCCTGAAAAGTCACTAATAAGTTAGATCTTTTTAGTGTTACTATATATTGACAATTAAGTGCTTCTTTCACAAAGGAGTCTGGTGAACTATAAGAAACCACAAGTTTTTGACAGACAATGCAAAAATATAATTCAAATAGGATTTTAAATTTTGCATATATCCTGATTATAAAAATTGTAAATCTTGGATATTTTTCTCTAATTGTATTACTGAGAAGGAAATTGTCACTTTTCCTACCGCAGGATGTAGTTTACTCCTGTGTGTAATACATATATTTCCTGGTTTTCATCTGAATAATTATTTATATTTCCTAATGGTGCAACCGGGCATAATTGTCCCACTATCTATAGCTGGGCAAAATCATACCACATGACGCCTACCGACTTTTCATGCATTGGAGGTCGTTACAAAATGATTTTAAATGGCGAAAACCTTCAAACTATGTTTACATTTTCACGGAAAAATAAAAATTTCAGTATTATTTTTCAACATTACTATCTTTATTATGATTCTCAGTTTGGTTACAAGTTTTATTATTTTGTTCACATTCATCGTTATCATCATCACCTTCAAATTCATCTTCACTCTCATTTTCTTCTTCCAAATCGTAAGAATGTCTGCTCAATTTACTGTTCAACCATTTTACCATACTTTCTTCTTCAATTTCCTTGCTGATTATAGTAGGGAAAATGTATTTTTCTTTAAATTCTTCAACTTGTTTCTCTTCTTCCTCCCACGTTAATTTTTCATGCATTCCGTCATTACCATATCTAATGTTGTACCTGAAAAATATATGCAAGCAACTACTTAGTGTAAATTTGGATAAAATTTGTTTGTGTAATAAATATCTAGTTATATTTTACAATTTGCTTATATTCACTGAAATTTGAGATATATGTTAATAGGATATACAGCGGAAAAGATTTCCACCAGGGATTTTACTTTTTTAAACGAAAGTATATGTAGTATAGAGTACTTTCCTGGATTTGTGAGAAGATACCGCTCGAGCTTACGATGCAGCTTGCAAGCATAACTTGGAGCACGTGAAATGCCACAGTTTTTCGTACATAACTTTTTTAGATTTTATTGTACATTAAAATTGTGGGCATCAAAATTGTAGGTAATTTTATACCCTATAACATGACGTTATGCAATATTTGAAAATCAACGTGTTCAGGTGCCAGACTACTATATTTTCATATATTAGAAAGTCGTTATTATTTTAATTATGTTTGTCGCTTAAAAAACCATTTTGCAAATTTTTTTTCAATTTTTCAAAAATTGAGGGCTGAAAAAAATCTTTTTTCAAATATTGCATAACGTCATATTATAGGGTATAACATTACCTACAATTTTCATCCCCACAATTTTTTTGTACAATAAACTCTAAAAGAGATGGACGAAAAACTGTGGCATATCACGTGCTCCAAGCTATGCTTGCAAGCTGCATTGTAAGCTCAAGCGGAATCTTCTCACAAATCTAGCAAAGTAGTCTATACTACATATACTTTCGTTTAAAAAAGTAAAATCCCTGGTGGAAATCTTTTTCATTTCACCACAACTTTCAGACTAACTTTCCCGGACTATTTCAATTGATATAATTTATAGATTTTTTTTTTGGTAGAATAACTTTTCGTCTGGGTACCTCCATACATTAACTACTTAAATCACAGAATATCCTATAAAAAGTTATAAGTACGATGATCAATATTGTAAAGTGATAATTTGAACTGTGAACTGATTCGTGTAAATTCCTTCAAAATGTCTAGAAATAACTCACCTATCATAATGTACAAATTCCAAGACAAGGCCCAGACCTGGAGCTCTCGGTATAATAACTTTATCTGACTTGAACGATCTCTGTATCAGATCTTCCGATGCCAAGCCTCGAACCACAGCTAAAAGACAACCAACCATTTTTCTTATTTGATGCAACATAAAACTTTGCCCTTGTACTTTTAAACTTGCAAATTCTACACCGTTTTTAATAAAAGGTTTATCACAAACAAATGATTTCATATATCTATTGGCACTTGGGTCGTTGTGTTTCTTTTTTGAAGTGTAATTGTGAAAATTTTTTGTTCCCAAATAGTTTTGTAGAATGCTATTTATCTTCGTAAATGTTTCATCATCTAAGCGGAAGTCTTTTTGCAAAATATCCTTGTCGTGAGGGGCAAATGCAACTGTTGGCAGGAGATAGGTGTATGTTCTACTATCACACTGAGATTTGCTGTTGAACCCTTTGGTTACTCTTTTGAAAGCAAACACTCTTATTACTTCTGGAAGTTCTGAATTAACTTGGGCTAAATCAACCTGGTCTCTTAATTTTAAAGATACCACCTGACGAGCTGCAGAAACACCTACAAAGATAATTCAGTTCACAGTAATGTTTAAATGGCATTTAAATGTTAATAAAGTACCTTTATCTGTTCTTGCAGCTCTCTGAAATTGCATATTCTGCACCTGATTATATGAATCCTCTTCTATTAATTCAACTTTCAATAAAGCATTCAGCAAGTCCTCCTCAATTGTTCTTGTACGAGGATTTCTTTGCATTCCAAAATAATCACTACCAGAGTATCCAAGTAAAAGACAGAATTTTCTTCGCTTCACTTTATCTTTTTCCTTTAAACAATCGGATTCTTGTTCTAATTTTGGTTTTTTTGATTCTTCAGGCATTTCTTTCAAACCCTCTCCTTTATCTCTCCTTCGATCTTCCCACTGTCGTTTTTTGGTTCGTCCGTCATATTTAATCTTCTTAAAAGGTTTTGAATCTGCCATTGCAGAAGGTAAAATACTGAATAAATGATTCTCCTTATCCCTAACTGTTTCGACTTGTGACAAAAATCTCCTAATGAAAGTATTTGTTCTTAGAAGCATAACCTTTCTATTTTTCGAAAATATATTGCAAAATTATTCAATAATAAATCCTTTGAAAGTAACATGCATTTTGAGTTATTTTAAGGTTAACTTTGGGCCATCATGTTTGAGATGTCAAAAACAAATTTTCTTCTTTTTTATATACGTTTGGGCGTTTTAGCGGTACATGACCACCTCTTGTTAGAGTAGAGGTGGATATGCATAGATCATAGATATCACATAGAGATAGAGATCACTTACATTAAGATTACAACATACAACAGCATAGGTGTTCATCGAAGAAGGTTTTCAGTTTTTCAGTTTTCATACAGGTGTAGATCGACATGGGGAGAACTACCTGTGACAAAAAGTGTTAGATTCCCTATGCATGCCCATACCGTAAAGTGAGAACGTATTCGAACAAAAAGGGATAATTATAACCTTCTTCGCTCGGTCTATGCTTGTTTAAAGGTACAATCGGAGGCACACGAATTGGGTAGTCACTTTACTTATGTTGTCCCTTCTAATTGCAAACCAGAATTATTTGTGCTAAATGTCTTGTAGATATACAAGCACCGTTTGGCTTTGAAGAGTAATTCAATATCCTTCGGGGCCAAAAGCCCGGGAAGTAGGTAGTTGTTGCTTCTTAATTGAGCGGTCACTGTCTTTGGAAAAATCTATTGGTAACGCGCTATAAACACGACCATATCACAGGAAACTTATTGTTTCGAGACCACGAGTCTTGCTGTCAGATTTTTTGAATTTTGTTTTGCGGTAGGAGGCGAAGATGTCGCTACTGTCACAACTTTTACACTTCCTTTACTGGAAGACATGTATTGATTGTGATTTTGGACTTCTTGGTATCTTCTCCATTCCGAGATTAGGCTTTGAGCTCGCGGACGGAGAACATATACCTTGTACTGATGAGGTGCAAGTCATAGATAAAAGATACTTACAGATGGGAAACTGAAACTTACCCGTGGCGCCCACTATTTGTACGGGTGGCGCCACCTTGAGAGTCCTGTCAGTTCCTCTAATACAAATCAGATGGTTGTGAACTTCACTAACAGCCGAAAAAGAAGATACCTGTAATTTTACAGTTTTTGGCGGCGTATTCAAAATTACTGTAATTTTACTTTTATTGCAAAATGACATTTATGGTACATTTTTTGATATTTCATTTAAGGCCGGTTTTACAATAGTGGTATAAACTAAGAGTAAGCCTACTCTCGGTATAAGATGTATTGTAGCGTTTTACAAAGCAGGTATAAATTCCAACTGTAATAATTGTGTTGGATAATGGTTCGTACCATTCGGACATTTTAAATATGCAAACAAAAAAGAATAGGGAAAATCTTAGTCAAAGCTTATTAATCAATAGATAATGATATTATTGTATATAGGAAAACATTTTGATTGTATTTTTGACGATTTTTTACTAAACTTTTCACAGTTACGATGATAAATCCAAATCCTACTATTACTACAACAATTTGACAAAGAAAACACAATGGGAACATCCATTAGACGACATTTATCGAGGACTTGTTAAAAAAGCGCGCACTGACAGCCAATCACTTAGTCTTCACGACAATAGAGAAGATGCTACTTATGTTACTGATGATATTCTCAGTTTGGACGAACCAGTTT
>CAJUYG010001815.1:37438-69041 GCA_910591675.1 Galerucella calmariensis | reverse complement strand
CCACGTGTTCTGAACGCTTTGTTTATTGTTTTACCACAGAGCTATTATCAAAATAGTTCGTGACGTCACGTGGACATGCCCTATTCAAACTTTATTTTTCTAGATTTTGGAGCAGATCGTAATAATAAATCTAAATGTAGTAAGTTTGATATGAGCGCAATATGGAATGTAACTAAAAGTTTAATAAAATGCCACACGTTTTCTTTCCCCAAAGTTATCAGACTTTTATATTGATTCTCACACTTCTGGTTATTTTTCGGTTATTTTTTTGGTAGAAAAGCTGCACATATGCTGTAGATTATTTAACCACTCCAAATATAAGTTTGGTGAAATCATAAAATTTTAATATTACGAAAACTGTTCAATTTAGGCATAGGGAATACTTGGCACTTGCCAATGTAGAATACAGGGTGATGCATTTGAAAAGAATGGAGGTGTCCTTGTGTTAGCCTCCATTTGAGTTGGTGTTCCTTAACTAGCCAGTTCCCCCCTTATGTGATTCTTTGTGATTCCACAAAACGGATCAGGATCTGTGAAGGCTTTTTCAGGTCTTTCTTCAGCTTGCTGGTCTGCCATTACATTCCCTGCAATTCCCTCATGTGCCGGCACCCATATTAGAGACATTTTGTTGTCTCTTGCCAGCATGTTAAGGAATTCCTCACAGTTTTTGCCTCTATTAGCTTATAAAATAAGGTCTGACGGAATTAGTCTAGATTTTGTTGCAGTGTTTCCTTGCTCTGAAACTGTGCTCAAAAGTGACCTTAAAAATTTAATAATCGGTGAGTGAATAAGGGACAAAATTTACCACCTTGAACTACAGGTTTAAATTTAATGTTATTTTCACTAGTAATACCACTAGAGGTCAAATTATTTCGAGCTCATGAATATTTCGAAAATTATCTCGAGTCGAAGACGAGGGATAATTTTCTGAAAATATTCATGAGCGAGGAAAAATTTTCGAATTTAATTAGACCTCGCGAGGTATTCGGTAAGAAAATTCCACACCAAATGTGTTCATTTCCAACAAAATCAATTTTCGTCTTCATCATTCTGCCATAGTATAAATAATAATTGAGTTTTTAATATAAACATAAATCACAATTGTCCAAAGAATTTAGAAAACATCTAAGCTTGTAGTTGAAATGAATCAAAATTATCATGTAAACAAATAAAAATTTGATTGTCAAAAAAATATTCTGTCATTATAAACGTCAAAAAAATTTCGTGTATAATTCGCTGTTGGGTACCCAGGAGAAAAAAATTTCCTCCAAAATTCATCCGTTGCCATGCTGATCTGTCAGAAATACACGTTCCGATTGGTTAAAAATAACATGTGTGGAATTCTCAGTTATATCACCTATGACCTCTTGGTCACTGAAAATTCAGTCTTCTTGTTTCATAAACAACGATTTATGTATATTGTGTCGTTATGACAATATTCTTAGCAGGATATTCCAAACTCAGTCATACCAGACAGGAGTTCGTCAACCGTCAGACTCCACATTGATGGGGATGCTACTCCTTCCTGAGGACAAAACACAGTTGTACAGATGGACACAGTGTCTCCACTCTTTCTCGTCTCGTGTACTCCACACCTCTTCGATTCAATGTTCTTTTGACAGCCTCATGCTGATTGTCAAAATCTCCTTTCGTATCCATAAATGCACATTCTATGGTTTAGTCTAGAGAATCTCAGATATCCTCAGTCAATTGTACCAGTACAGTCTCCCAACTATGATAGAGGTATGTCAAAATTCTCCTGAATTGGTTCGTGAAAAGTTTGGTACGGCATTGCCTTTGTTTTTACTTCTATAGATATTATTATTATTATCATTCCAAGTATGCACTTGCTCAGCACTTGCTGGTAATGTTCACCTATCCCGAGCGTGTGTAAAGGCAAATGGGATTAGGCTCGGAAGTCACATATTTAGAAATTTACGGACAGTGTGACAGGTATTTAGAATGTCAGCCTTCTGCAGATCGATGTATGCATTTTTGTGAAGACCTAGTTTGGTAAGGCTATCTTGTATAGTTTTGGGAATTAGTCCCGTAGATGAAAAGATGATCGGTACCACCTCTATTTTCTCTGCATGCCACATCTGTCTTACCTCAATTGCAAGATTTTGCAATTTTCTCGTTGTATTTGTCCAGAATATTGTTATTATTGGGTACAGCAACATCCACCAGATAAACCGAGTTAGCTTTTTTATTATTAATGAGTGAAAAGTTACCTCAACAACCAAAATAATAACGAAATGAATAGTTCGTTTTTTATTTGTTTCAATTCAAATTGTTTCATTTGTACATACCTAGAGCCAAATTCTTTTTGAATATACGAGATAAAAAATGAGAATATTCAAGTAATCCTGTCTATGTTTCATTAACTGAACTATGAAAGGAAACGGAGAACAAAGAAAACCAAAAGAACAAAAGACTCACGCTTTGTAGGTTGAGACGCAGTGAGATGTGGTTTTCCACACACACACAAAATTGCCGCCAGGTAGGTATAATAAATGGGCTATGGAGTTCCGTATCTTGGTTTTAATAAAATGCTTGGGTATTTCTACTATTACATTTTGATGTAATTTGAACAAACGACTCGGAAAAAATTATTATATTATGAATTTCACTTCTCCATAATAAATCTTGGATTTATTCCAAATGCATGTATCAACAATAAACTATTTAAAACAACTTTCCAGTTGAATTTTGCACCGGAACAGTAACTTTTGAGGTATGCTCTAGTAAGTAACGCGCTCACAAAGTTTATGTGGTTCGCTAGCGAAGCAGCATTCGTAATTAGCCATTATCCGTGCATACATATCTAGATAAATACAGTCAGGTTTATTCCGCTAGGTCAGAGGCTCCCAAACTTTGTCTTTGTAGACCACTTCCCAAATTTTACTGGTTCCGGTGGACCCCCTGCAACTACAGGGTGCTTCTAAAAATCGACTAATCCTTGAACCTACATGTGAAAGTTCGAAATTATTGCGTTGTTGCCAGCATTATTTGATACAAAAGAGCTACTTTTTGGTTATTTTTAGCCTCTTTTTTGTAAGGTTGTCATAATTTTCTGTCATCAATTACTTTTTATATTTGCTATGTTATATTACCAATAATAAAAAAGGTAGTCTGTTTAGTACATCAATTAGTATTAAAATTGAATAAAAATAAGTCAGTCGCGTTTCACTCCTTACAAAAGGAGTGCCCCCACAAACGGCATGCTTTCAAGCAATGGTCATATGAAAACCTGGAGCCCCTATCTTCGTCGATTCATACTTCTCCCTCTGCCTCCCGTGAATCCTTCATCATTACGTGCCAAAAATAATAGTTCTCCATGTCCATAATAAAACACCGATTAAAAACACTAAAATTGAGTAAAACCACATGAATTTAAGATTCAAAGAAACAGAGAACTGACAAAATAATTACGGAATGCATAGAGAAATGGTAATTATATACTCATTTCTATGACGGAATGTAAGCAAATTTCTTCACTAGGCAAGCGCCAATTCATTCGACTCTGCTCCTCTATTTCGGACCATGCGATCCGGAGCGTATGCTTTTTATAAGATTAATAATATCGGATCACTGACCAAGAATATAACGACGATCGCCTCATGTGATCATTCGCCATAAATCTATGCCGCTCATTGTTCAGGAATAGACGTCCAGGACGCTTATTCTCATCGATAGAACATAGTTGAGAGAAGCGAGTATCCTATCACACTAGTAGGAGCGTTCCTTGCTCTCTTGAAATTTTGAACCGCATTCTGGGCCATGCGAAATACTTGGACATTGTTGCCGTATGTTATCAATGAATTGAAATGTATGTGGTAGACCATTTGCTCAAATAGTAGTAGAAGGAACATGGAGATTTGCAAACGGGCCGGTTTACTTCTGATTCATGACATATCAATGACATATCAATGTAAAATACGTTATGCGCATGCGATTCGCATGAAAATATTAGATTCGTGTGCTTCAAAGCAGGAGAACAAAATTGCTCCTCTTCTACCAAAATTCCATAGGAAGGGAATCGCCGAGAATACCGCGTATAAAATCTCAATGGAACAATGGCGGATTTTCTCGTAGGAACGCTCACATCTCTTGGTTGAGAATAAGCACCCAAGTGTGATGAGAATCCACAAATCAAAAGGGTATGATATTACAAACACTCATTCAATTTCAAATCTATAGGTTATCACATTCTACCTCGAAATTTAAATGGTGATATTATGTACCTGGATTTTTTTAACAAGCACTTCTTCGAGATACTAGAAGATTTATATAGATACGAGCGAAGATCTCTATTTTTTAAGCACGATCCAGCTTCACTGCACTTTAATGTATGTATGTATATGTATTTTTTTGGATGACATCCACTGAGACCTAGAAGATCTCTTGATCCCCCTAACTTCTTTTTAGTTTCGGAGGAGTATCTCGAAAGTTTTCAGGAGCTTCTCAAAATATCATTTCCAACCTTTTAATTCTTCACTATCGAAACCAGAAAAACTTTCTTGGACCCCCGCTTACGAGTTGTAAACCCCCATTTGCTTGTCACCCTTGTCGAGTCTCTCATGTACCCCTAGGGATCCACCTAGACCACTTTGGGAATCAATAGGCTAGATGATCAAGATAAATATTATACGACACGCGACTAATAAGTTGGATGTTCTGGAGTACGTAATGTGAAACCCCGGCATTGTCTCGTCCTTTATTCAACCAACTTTCTAGCCTTGGATCATCATATCGATATCATTAATAAATTCCACAAAGTTTTGTCACAACGTATATTGTAGATATTAAGTTTCCAGATAGAGTAAGCCTCCTTTCGATTGCTTAAGCCTTGTCTCAAGTTATTAGTATCCAGCTGTATCTCTTGTTATTTATGTATCAATTATGGCTATACCAATGGGTATTTAGCTGAACTATTATACTCAGAACCATTTTGTTGATAAAAAGTTTCAATAATTACAATTGACTTCACAGTTGGGATTAAATTAAATTATTCGTGTAAGAGAAAAAAAAATATATACATTGTTTATAATTTTTATACAAAACTATGTAAACATGGGCGAAGCTACTATTACTACTACTAAATGTGCAGGCGAGCCAAGGTTCCGGCAATGAGGCCAATGGCGGGCACATTGTGCCATTCCTTCTAGACATCCATGAAGCCGAGCCCTTCAATAAAGGCCACAACCTTTTTCAATGGATGTCTGCTTGTGTCTCCAGGGGCCATAACAGGGACTCCGAAGATTCGCCTGTGTATTACAGCCCAGTGTGGACACTCTAAGAGAACATGGACTGACGTTTCGTCAGTCATGCCGCAACCCCTACATAGGGAACTTTCCTCTACTCCGTTGTGGAGGTGTTTCCTCATACAGCAGTGCCCTGTTAGGAGTCCTGCTATTTTCCTTAGCCTACTCCTTGGTAGTTCAGTAGCTGCCCTGGCGTGTTCATCAGTCCATCCCTTCAATAGAAGTTTTGATTGTCTAGGACCCTGCAGAGCATTTCAATGAGCGAGGTGCTGATTCCTCAGCCACTTCTTCGTCTCCTTTGCGTATTTTTTGTTTTGTTAGGCCCAGGGTCGGGCCCGGGCCGCAGAAAGGAGCTGCCGCCCCTTCCGCAGCCAGTGCATCCGACATCTCGTTGCCTTCAATACCAGAGTGGGCTGGAATCCATTCTAGCCGCACCACGTTCCGCCTTGCAAGATTAGCAAGTCGTTCTCGACATTCGTTAGCAAGTCCTGAGTTGCTGGTATACCCACTCATGGCTTTAATTGCTGCCTGATTGTCGGAGTATATGGTTATGCGTCGATCCACATAACCTCTGTCTAGGTTTATTTGCGCACATTCCAAGATAACATATATCTCGGCCTGATATTCAGATACACCATCACCCAATGGTACACAAACTTGTGTTCTTGGGTTCCTGGAGTAAATTCCAGCCCCTGCTCTATCACCGGAGCATGAGCCATCTGTGTACCAGACGGTCCCATTAGGCTGTGTATTCCTCTCTTTTTCCCGGGACTCTCTATCCCAGATCATGGCCCTGTATGGGGTAGCGAAGTAGTACTTACGCAGGCATTCATCAGCCGCTCGAGCCAGAACTGGAATATCTTCCAGGAGCCAGAGCTTCGTGACGTGCCTGCACTCTTCCCCTCTTCGCTTGTATCCCAGCCGTTTCAAGCGCAGGAAAGCCCCCCCCCGCCTCAGCCTCGATAACATGGTGGAGAGGCCGAAGACCAAGGATCTCAATCCATCGATCCATCTCAACAGTTGGTGCAGTCCACATGCAGCCAGTTGCCCCCAAACTGACCACCCTTTGAAGGCGTGCCAGTTGCGATCTAGCCGTGACCAAGGTTACCCTCGGCCACCAGACCAGAGCCGCATATGTGAGCATAGGCAGCATAATCACTCTATAGAAGCTACTATTATTATTATATTAAAGTAATGTCAGGAAATATTAATAAAACATTTACTAATTTCAATTTGCTTCGTATTTTTTATTTTTTTACTTGTTTCTAGTAATAGAAAAACGTTTAGGCGCAGTGAGAAAACAAAAACAATTATTGCTCATGATGGGTTGGCAGGGGACGTGTTAAAAGAGAGTAAAGAGACAGATAATTAATCAAGTCTTCCAAAAGTATTTTCAAATAAAAAAAAGTAATTGAAAATTGACATTGGTGAATAACTAAAATTATTATCTTCCTTAGTCATATTTAACTGGAAAATAACAGTAATAAAGTTAATTGATGTCAAGAACTTGATGGCTTAATTTCCATAAAAAAGTACTGACCAAATATTAATTCTCCATTCCGTCGACACTGACAGCAGCGTGTCGGAACAAAGAATATAATATTACTAATCACTTTATTTTTCATAACACCTGGTAGGTGGAAATATCATTTCTCAAATACATTTTAATCAAATAATAAAACACTCTGTGAACTTGAATAGATGAGGCTTTTATTTGATGTAGATCCATACTAAATAATAATAATAATAATAATAATAAATGACTTTATCTAATTCCGCTATCAAATATGACACATTAAGTCACTCCTTGACGTTAGGTAACGTCACATTTTTCATAACCTTCATATATCAGTTATGAAAAGTAGTTATGTAAAAACTCTACGTAAATGTCTAGGTTTCAACAAGGAGACACCACATGAGTTTCAAAGAATAATTTATCAATTAGGTATTGTCAAAGCTGACAATTATTCCATTATTCAAACTGACAAATACCCCATTATTTTAATTCAATAGTATTTTAAGATTTATAAACATTGAAAACAACATTATTCAGGACACAGTTATTTAAAGTAAGTCAATTTTCTGGGTGAATACTTCATAGTAACAATGCTTCTAACACCAATTGAATCCACTTTAATATTACCATTGTAATTGAAGATTTCATTAAATATTATAAAAGCGCGAAATTAGATAAAACGTTGTACGTAAACACGTTATGAAGAGAGCGACATTGTTCAACTCGCGTAATTTGCAGAACTCGCTAGCGCTCGTTTTGGCAAATATTACGCTTGTTGAACAATATCGCTCTTTTCATAACTAGTTACGTAAATAACTATTATTGCTGTGTTATAAAAATACAAGCAAAGGCGACGTTCGCTCTTAGATGATGTTCTCATACGAGAAGCACCAGCTAAGTAGCGCTCTTCCACGCAATCGCAAAACTGAAGATTAAATATTCTTTACCTACAATAATTTCTTACATGCTCAAATAACAAAAGTTGAGTAACCTAATTTTGTAAATATTGAAATGAATAAGGCCAGTTTTATCTGCTTAGACTTAGAATTTCAATGTTATGCTATTATTAAGTATAGAATTCTTAAGATTAAGTTTAAATTGAGAAATGGGTACCGTTTTGTAGACTTCGGGGATCATGTTATATAGATTAGCAATGTTATATGAGAAGCTAGATCTAAATAACGTGGTTTTATGTTTCGGCATACTAATTTTATTTTTAAATCTCACATTTACATTGTGTACTTTTGATGATGAAATAAAACAATTTAATTTGTTAAAATCTACATTATATCAAACTTAAAGTAGGAAGCTACTGTGTTAGCGAAACGCGTCACAACTTTATTTTCAATATAATGTGAATTTTAACAAATTAAATAGTTTTATTCCATAATTCACTCTGTAAACTTTTAAAATGAGGCTGACTAAATCAGTGTTGATCAAATTGACTATAAATTAATTGATGATAATATTTAATTCATTTGGAGAAATAAAACGAATGATAATGGATTAAACTTAATTACTCAGTGAGAAAACTCACTCTAATCAGCAAACAGCCACACACAGAAATTGCACTTGAGTCACAAAGTTTAAATTACGAATGAAAACTAATTTTATCTTCTCTTTCATATTGTTAACATAAACATTTACTGTTGATGTTTTGTATTTTAAAATTTTATGGATTTTTATACAGGAAGGCTAAAAAAAGTATTCTTACTAGTTGTCAAAATTTTTTCTGTTGTGTCAGTTAGGGATAAAAATTAATTTCTACTTAATTTTTCTTGACAACGGTAGCTGGAACGCTACCGAAACGTTGAAATAAAGAATTTAAAAATATTGTGGTTCAATTTCCCAAGAAATTAAAAAAAGGAAAAACTAATTTTAACTTCACACAGCAAAGATTTTCAAAGAAATATTCTTTTTCTTATACCTTTCTTTGGTAATTGGTAATTGTAATATGATATCTCCTTCACTTTCATATTGTTAACATAAACATTTACTGTTGATGTTTGGTATTTTAAAATGTTATGGATTTTTATACAGGAAGCCTAAAAAAAGTATTCTTACATTTGTACTAAAGTGAAGTTTTTTCAAAAATAAAAAAAAAACGAACGTAGAGGGTGAGAATTTGTGTCAGAATTCTTTTCCCAAACTGGTAGAATCTATTATTCACATCAAAAACCGAAATGGCATCACGTTTGTACCGAAATGGGATTTCAGATCAAGAAATTAATGATATTACGATAAAGGTCATCAAGAAAACGATACTTCGTACACATTTTGAATTATTTAGTACTTCCTCTAGTCTCCAAATTTTTATTTGAAACTCCTAGATTTATATTTCCTGAAACGTTTTGTACTTAGATACGACCAAAGCTTATTTTTAGAATTATGGACGTTCCTACAAAATTCTCGTTGGGAAACTGTCGGTGGGCGTACACAGTGAAATATTTACTGCATATGTATGTATCAACTTTTTTTTCCATACTTTTAAGAAAGAAGAAGGTCAGGCTGATAGGTCTATAATACTTCGGTTCCCCTTGAGAGGGTTTTCCAGTCGTGATTACCTTTATCCGTTTGAATTAACCGCTCAATTTATACCACTATTCTCGGGTACAATCTGTGAGTCTGTTAGACCGTAGGTAATGGATATTAATCACCATTTATTAACAAAAAAATACTATTATGAATAGTATAAATAAAGTAGATATTGTAGTATACTTTTTAATCGGAGCATATACTGTTGTCAAGTTTTTGAATTAGAAACTTTTTTTTTCTGTTCATTATCTTGTTTGGGTTAACATTGTGTGATGTAAATAAACATTCTCAATTTAAATTTCAGCACGACGTTTTATAACCGCAAGCATAATATTTTTACGAGTAGCACTTCAACACTTTTACAGAAACGAAGCGTATTATTACTCTCATAAACATTAGCTTCATTTCATGTCAGAAATAAAGAGCACAAACAAAAAACTTTGGTGATTTGGATAAATCAACCACAAGATTGGAATATATAATGTAAGACAATTTATAACATTCATTCATTCATGACATAATTTTTGTTTTAAGTATAATACATTGAATTATAGACCCTCCTTAATATTTTAGAAACGCACATCTCGACAAAATAACTAATTGCCTGCATCTCATTTAACTATGATGTTAAATAATTTTCATTTTACGGGATAATAAAGGGAATTTTAGGGACAATTCAAGTTTGAGTTCTCACTACTAGCTAAAGTGTTTGTTTGTGCTAGGTATAAATACAATTAGATTTTGTATGAATTATTTTAGAAGATATCAGGAGTTGATAGGTGAGTCTATTTCACAGAGTAATGTTATTCATTATTTGATTTTAAATTTTATTGTATTATATAAAATATATCATATTTGCTAATCATTTCAATGATTAAAAGTTCTTCAATTTTCAATGTTATCAAGATCATTAATTTGTTCTTGCATTTCCTGTTTATCCAATCCTGTTAAACTGTGGAGTTGGAGAGTTTGCGCCACTTACATTATAAATAATAATCCTATACTGTATTGTGAAAAGTTTGCACCACTTGCAGTGTAACCTTATTTTTTCTGTACTGCGGAGACTGCGTCACTGACAGTTTACTGATAGCTATTGGAATAATGTTCGCGCTCATCACAACGTAGCGCTACCGAATCGATCATCAATTTCCTGCTGAACGCGTATTTTCTTAACTGATCAGAATGAGCGCTAGAGTATCAGTCGCCCTATCAAGTGTTGTGCATTCGCAATTACTCTATGCTGCATCTGTTTCGCATCCTGCAGTAGCAAACAGACAGAAGCTCAGGCAAAAACTAACAAGAATACAGAGACTTATGCAATTCAGAGTATGCTCTGCCTACAGAACTGTATCTGCAGAAGCAGTTGGAGTAATATCTGGTGTCCCATCCATAGATTTAATGGCAAAGGAAAGGTGCGAAAAATATAATGGAACGCTGGGTTCAAATGCAAGAAAAAATCTGCTTACCGAATGGCAAGACAGATGGCAAAATGGCACTCCCGGGCTCTGGACATGCAGACTAATCCCAAACATCAGAACATGGGTTGAAAAAGGTTACGGTGAAGTGGACTACTTTATTACCCAAGCCATATTGGGACACGGATGCTTTAAAAAGTATTTGTATGATAGACAGAAGAAGGCAAACGACCTATGTGTGTATTGTTCACTGTTAGATGATGCCGAACATACCCTATTTCATTGCCAAAGGTGGGCAGAAGCAAGAGCTGATTTGAAACAGCAGAAGGGAAACCTTTCAATCAAACCAATATAATTGAAAGTCTGGTAAGGTCAGAACAAGGATGGCAGAATGGATACAAAGTGATTAGGTCTAGTCTAGTTAGTTAGTCTAGTTAGAAGACCATCGTAACGTGCTGAAGTAAAGAGTGTGGAAGTTTTTTTAGTCGGTAGGCGACCCTGAAAGGATTCGAATCCGACACATGGCCGGATGCCATGACATCAGACCGGTATCGTCTTGTAGAAGATTTTTGTTACCACACACACCCCCCAAGAAGAAAAAAAAATGAATAGGGTATCAGTCGCTATTCTTTCAAGGGTATCAGTCGCCATTTTTTCAATAAGAATTGAAATATTATATTATTAGCATGTACAGCAGAATTACGAACTGATGGATCACTCTAAAAACCGCTACCTGATCAACTTTGTTAGGATGAACGCGACTAATAATATTTATTCATGGCAAATTGGATACTCAGACTGTTTTTCAACCTACTCGGATCATGTCCATCTTGACAGTTCAATTGAATCCAGTTATCATCAATTAGATTTGTTTTATTGTTAGTATCATTCATACGTTTGGGTTGGGCTCAACAACCCAGGTACTTGAACTGAATCTTTGTATCAATACCATGTTATATACCTACTTCCATTCCAGAAGCTTTGTGTCTTCTATATAGGCCACCAGTTTATTTGGAGGGATCTTTAGTAGTTGTGTTATATCCACTCCAAAGTGCTTCCGTCTGAGTCCTTGTAAGTTCTCACAGGAACCGAGTATGTGAGTAGGTGTTTCTCCGTAGAGTTCACATTTTCTATACATATAGGTTCACTAACTTTTCTCATCCTGTGCAAATGATTCCTCAGGGTACAGTGTCCAGTCACCAGGTCGGTAACTGTCTTCAAATTTCTCTTACCCTTTCAGTTTGTTTTAATCAATATAATTTAAGAACACAGAACCCGTTATTAAACATTTAATTATAATTAAAAATATTGATCTTTGCACATCCACTTTTCTTCCATACAAAAAGAACATTTCAATGTAATAAAAAAAACTGCAATTTTTGACTTGGGTTGCGATCCTTTCTTCTTTACTTCTCCAACTTCTTTTCCAGAGTACGAATCAACTAAGAAAAAACACACAGCCGCATCAATTAGTTATCGTCTATCTCAACAATTTAACATACACATTTCGTTGAGTTGGTCTTTGTCGGATATGACGGCTGTGTGTTCTTTAATTCAGACTCAGACTCTACCTATAAGAACTATACATTATTTGTATTTTAAATACAACTCCAAAGATCTATGAAATTAAAAATTCTTGAAAATTCGAAACGGCGAATTATTTTATTGATTTATAAGACAAAAGAGAATATATTATGGTAATTACTCGGGGTAACGTGCATGTACATTTATAAAGAAATACGAGTCTGAAATATATTGGAGCAAAGAAGTTGTTAATAAATTTATGATAACAACAGTATATTCAAAAACACTGGAAAGGAGGTTATCGTTGACAATATAACTGCCAACAATGTACAATCAAAGAACCAAGACAAAGAGGAAAATTTATAGGTAGAATATTCGGTGTGATTGATAATATCATAGAACTGTCGGAAATGAGACTGCAGATGGTATCGCGAAGGATTGAACTCCTTTGATCGAACCCGAACCATTTTGTGTTATCCTAAAAAGCCACAGAATTAAAAAAAGACAAATCGGAAAACTGAAGAGACCATTCAAACACTCCACATTTTACGTATAACAAATAATAAGCATATAAGCTAGCAAAATACTGTTACAAGCTAAGTAGTCATCTAACCGAGAACCGATCGGCGCGGTATCCGCTCTCTTAACGAGAGATTTCATATGGGATGACGTCACGCCTGAAATTCGGAGCGCTGTTCAATGTTTATAATTTTTTTAGGCGACTTAGGAGTCTCGCTGACGTCTAATTTTTTGCACAGAGCCTCAACATGATATGCTCTTCCCAATAATAAAATCAAGTATGTGAATGAGCCCATGGCTTCAGCTGAATTTATTGTAATATTATTCAGTGAATATATAATGCATTTGGAAGTACAATAAGCCAATAGGCTGCAGTGCTCGCGGCATCAGAACGGCTCCGTAACACAAAAAAAAAAGCATTTGGAAAATTAACGTAAAATATTTCCAATGTGGGCATTAAGTAGCTAGCCTAAAAGTCTGGATCAGTGCCAACATCAATTGTCCCCCGAAAAATGAATGCAAATATTTTTGTTATTAATGTTTTTACTGCTCCAGATTTTATAGTAGACGTTTTATTCTAATGAAATCTTTTTTCATCTTAAACTCATTTAATATTGAGAATTATATACTATATTTATATAGCGACACAATTTTAATACTTGTTTTTTTTTTCAGATTAACTCAGATTAACCACAAAACTCAACTTCACTGCATCTGCTCAACACTAGAAGAAAATAGGTAAGTTGAATTTTTGAATAATATTAGTTTATTTCCAAAAAGGGAGAACCAAAATTTGTTCTGCAACTGATGAC
This sequence comes from Galerucella calmariensis, assembly GCA_910591675.1. Taxonomy (NCBI): domain Eukaryota; kingdom Metazoa; phylum Arthropoda; class Insecta; order Coleoptera; family Chrysomelidae; genus Galerucella; species Galerucella calmariensis. Next base: position 55,456 of record CAJUYG010001815.1, on the reverse strand, counting down.
AGTAAATTCATAACACGTAAATGTTGGAATAACATAAATAAATGCAATGCAATTGAAACAAAGTTAACTCTCGGCGTTGGACATTAATGAATTGAAATTTGAAAATGTCTCGTTTTGTTTTATCTTCCTCTACGGAAATTAAGGATTATGTGAGCATATCCATACCAGTGAATACAAAGAGGAGTAAGATTCAGTATGGAGACAATTTATATCTTTTTGTTAGCATAAGAAATATGAATTATGTGAGACTACCCCAAGTTGAAACGAAATAGGAATTATCTTATGCTGTTCATGGAATTATCTTCCTGAATATCACTCCACCATGACAAATGGAGACTATTATTTTATTCAATTCATCTCGAATAACTTGTATTTTGAGACAATTTAATTCGACCATATGAACATTAATAATCAAAGAGCTACAGCTCTTGTACAGGATAAAGTTGAGCTTTAGGAATAATTTAACATTATCAACTCATTTTTGTAATTTGGTAGCTGTTTTTCCAAAGGAATTTTAAATAGCCTAGAAAAATTTTTGTAGGGTGGGTAAATATTATCCCAAACACAGTTAACGAAGTCTTACGTATGTAAACTTTCGTATAAAGTTGTTAAGATTATATTTACTCACTGTCGATTCCAAGTGCTGAACAAGTCGAAAAGGGAAATGTTTGTACAACAAATACTCGATTTAGCTGAAAGAGTTTTTTCACATCAAAAGCATAAATAGTTGAAGCGTGAATATTTGAACGGGATGGTCCGCTCGGGGTAGTATTTGAATAAATTTTTGAACTATCATTATCGGAAAATCTTTTTCAATCTGAAATTAAACCGGAACTTTAACATTCAATTTTCTTAATTAGTTCTAAGCCAATCGACTTTCAACGGTATTTTTAATTTACATAAGTCAATAAGGCGACATTCACGCTTCCTGCTCTTTGTAGAATCTTTTACTTTTTGCAATATGGGATATCGCGAACCCGCAATTTTAACAGACCACAGATCGACTTCTTCCCGAGTGAGTGTAATGCATATTTCTGATAAGAAACAAGAACTAAATTTCCTTGAAGTATTGGAAATTATGAGATAAACCCACAATACCCTAGTAACAATTTATATTCTATAAGGTTTGTATAAACAGCTACAAGATATGTCTTATATGATACTAAAATTCGTATAACAGTCCACAAAACAATTAAATGATCCTTGAACAACTAAAAAGGGCCCGTTTTTATAGAACTGTTTGGTTGTATAACAGTTCTATTATAGGTTTATACAACTCTTATATGACTGTTTAATACATATTTATACAACTCTTAATCGACTGTTTTATAATCATTTATACAGCTACTATAGAATGATTTAATAGTGTGTCCTGTAGTCACATCTATAAAATGGGATTGAAGTACAATGGAAACATTTTGTCATCTAGCTCATAAGAGCATTTCATTTTTTAGTGAAGAATATCAGAACCAAATTATATTTCAACTTGAACGTGCATCATACATTTCATTTGTAGAAATGGAGACTTATCAAAACGACTTGGGCCGCTTGGGCGGACATCGATAGTAAAAATTATAATTTCATTTGGGTGGTTTAATAGCACAAATTTTAATGCGCCGAAAATTTTACTGATAGATTATAGGTATATATTTAGCAAGAAAATGAACCGCTTCAATTCTGGTTAAGTTTCAAGTAGATACTTGAAAAAAAAATTATAAAATAGAATATCCTAAAATACGTTTTTTTCATGATTTTGAGAGTTTATCACTTCATATATTCTTTCACAATATAATTCTCTAAATAATGATAAAGTCACATTTTTCAATATAATTTCATGTTTCCAACTCAATTGCTCATAATGGCGGCGATAGCGGTACAAGAATTGCTTATTTAAACATGGCGATTTATAAAACAACAATTTTATCCCAAAGAAATGCCTTAAACAATATTTTATTGTAAAATGGAACGGTATACGATAACTGTTTTTTAACGAAGAATATTTAGGCACTATACACCTAAAAAGTGTTTTATAATGCAACGCAATTGAATGCTATACAATATTCATTATACAACATTATACAGCTTCAATAAGACAAGCTTAAGTAACTATTTTATAATGTTGTAGCTGTTAGTTATATAGTATATTATAGAACTCTTATACAATAGGTATAAAAGTCTTATAAAATGATATTTTTGATATTGTATAAACTTGCTTATAAGGTATTATTTTAAAAGAAATGATCGTATAATGCGTTTAGCATATATTGTAAAAGTCACTATAGAATCATTTAATACAACAATTTTCTTTAAAAAACAAAATTATCGCAACAAAAGGCTTAATAATAATAAAAAGTCCTCAAAACAACGCTATTCGACTGTTATATAACAATTCAGTCCTCTTGGAATTCCATTTTGCTAGTTGGGTATGAAGTCGTCGTAATATAAGATATACACTTATCAGTTTACCGAGAAATATTTGAATTATGGAGAAACAGGAAACAAGCGTCTAAGTATTAGACTTTGTTGTCCCCACATAACTCACATAACTCACATAATAAACTTTTGCTTGACAAGTAATGTGTTTCCGTCAGTGTGGAAGAGTGCTGTGGTGAAAGTGTTACCAAAGACACAAAACCCAACAGAAATGAAGGACCTTAGGGGTATAAGTATATTACCTACTATGTCTAAAATAGCAGTAGAAGTACAAATTAAGGAATATATCCAACAATACTCATCATTACCTGAGGTCCAATCAGGATTTCGGAAAGGTTACAGCTGTGCTACCGCACTTTTGCATATTGTCGACGATATTATAGCTGCAACTGATAATAAACAATATACGATTTTGGTTTTGTTAGATTTTAGCCGGGCGTTTGATACAATCAATTACGATTTAATGTTGAAAATTCTTAAATTTATAGGGTTCTCTCCAAATGCGCTGGAATTATTCGGTAACTATTTAAAAAATAGACAGCAAAAAGTATCGATAAATGATTGTAGCTCAAGTTTCTTAAATCTCAGATCTGGTGTGCCACAGGGATCAATACTAGGGCCTTTACTATTTTCAATATATACGTCCCATTTATTATCTACTATTCAGTCATGTCAAACTCATCTATATGCTGACGATACCCAGCTTTATTTCAGTTTTCCAGGAGAGCTAATAAGAAATGCTTGTAGCCTGATTAATACAGACTTAAATAAATTTGTTACTGCTGCAGAGGAACATTGTTTGTGCCTAAACCCTAAGAAATCGAAGGTCTTAATATTTGGCCCAAAACATCATAGGGAAAATGTATACCATTCTGTAAATATAAACATTCGAGGAGAATCTTTGGCAATTGTGAGAGAAGCGAGAAATCTTGGTGTCTTGATGGATGCAGATTTGAGGTTTGAGAATCATGTAATTAAATTAATACAACGCGCATATTCTACTTTGAAAATCATTTATGGGAATAGACACCTTTTACCGTTTCATATAAAGAAATGTCTATGTGAATCACTTATTTTATCAATTTTCAATTTTGCTGACTCAGTATATGGCCCTTATTTAACTGTCCAGTCTAAAAATAGAATTCAAAAGGTTCAAAATTCGTGTCTTAGGTTAATTTATGGGATTCGCAGGCGCCAGAGAATTTCGCACAAACTCCAATCAATTGGATGATTAAATATGAACAACAGAAGAATACATCACGCATTATGTCTTATAAAATTATAAGGACAAAAAAGCCGTCGTATCTTCACCGTAAAATCAAATACCGAACTGATGTACATAATCTTAATATTAAATTTGGGGGAATGATTACGGTGCCAAGATTTAAAACTGAAGTCTACAGACGGTCCTTCAAATATCAAATTTATCACTTGTACAATCCCTTACCTAACGGTTTTAAAACATTAAGTATTGGCAAATTTATTTTCAATTGTGAAAATCATTTGTTGACTGGTCAATGATAATGACGTTGGCTCGTGTTTAATTACCTACCTAGTATTTTTGTTTTTATTATAAATAATATAACTGTTATAAATATTTAAATTATATAATTCGCAGCGATTTTAGGGTTAAGTGGAAGAGCATGGCTTGTACCTTGGCTAGAATAATGTATTGATTTGGCTATTGGTTAAAACCATCAACATGACAGATTCTGACAATTCAAAAAAATAGATTAACGATCACATTATTTTAAAGGGTGGGGAGTGAGGGAGGGAATTGATCGATGAGTGCGAGTATTCAGGGCGGGAAGTAGGGGTGTGTGATATGACACTTTCTAATCTTCAATGACGCTAGTAATGACAACATTACATTATATGGTTGTGAATAAAATTAGCTCCTAGTCCGGATCCGTTGCTATCGCCTAATCGCTACAAATTAGTTCCTAATCCGAATACCTTGTCCCCAAGGAGGCTTTGAAGGTTTCTCCATTAAATATTTAGTTTTAAAGTTAATATATATGGAATGTCCATTATATTTTGTATAAAAGTTTTCCTGTGACAACAACGAGGTAACAAGTCGTGATAATGATAGGAATTGGTGCATCGAACATGATTATAACAACTATAAAAATGATATTTTTCATCATTCTGAAATGTTCTTATGCTATTTCAAGAATTTTCTGAATAATTTCATAATCAAACTGGAAGTTTTATTAGAATAATTTGATTAAATGGTACCTAAATATTAAAACACAGTCTCCTTTATAAATCCAATAGACCGTTGCGAGAGCAATTCGTTAAATTCCTGTTACTAGAGGAATTACTTTAATTAACTAAATTTTCTGTCAAATTGGCTTGCCTAGAAAGAGTTCGTCGTTTCAAACGAGAAACTGCTTCCTATTGAATTAACTTTATAGAGAAAGGGGATTTTAACATCAAAGTTTTTCTTTTCTGTCACATTCAACGTAATTAATTAAAGAGTGATAAACAGTGAAGACCTTCCTCTGACAATTGGAATTCTTTTCGTAATACTTTGAATGACGGCCATATTGTGCTGGATGGCAACCGAATCGATTAGTTGAAGTAGCATCTTGTGACTTTGTGTTTTATAGGAAAATTGACTGATACAGGTACACTTCAAGCCAGTTTGGTTAAACGGATTTAGTACTTTAAAAAAGTATCTGCGTCTTTGCAATACAACCATTTACATTAAAAAAAAATGGAACCCAAAAAAATGTTCGTCAATTTCCGCCCAATAACGTGTTTTATGCCATAAGTGTGAACTGTGAATACAATACAATACAATACAATAATGAAAATACGCTGGGTGAATAATGTGGATATAATTAGTACGGCCCTGTGAAGATGTCTTCGGTAAATATCAAATGGGTTTGCTTACGTATCCCTCTTCAATCCTGGGATGGGATGAGGGGGTGGCTGATACACTTTCGACGGGATTGATTGATGTACATGCGTTTACTCGAGAATGCCTTAGAGAATGATTTTACGCTTCAGCTTGGAATGAAGGGTGTGTATTGGCTTGCTGGCCTTATATATTTGTAGGTAGTATAGAATGTGACCCACAATTAGATCTGGAAACACATCGATAAAGTGTGATGATCGTTTGAATCCGTGGAAGTTGTGGCAAGGTATCATTAAAACATTACCCAAGGTGCAACACCGAAGACTGGACACATCGAATATATTTTGAGTAATGGGAAAAAGGATGAATTTCCATCACATCCTCAACTATCCCTCCTCGACCCCTTATCGTTAACGATAAAACAATTTACCATGGTTAGGTTGGGCTACTGATTGGCATTGTAGACTTGAAACAAACACAATGAATAACATCGTATTGGCAGAAACAACCATGTTCATGTTTTGCTAAGAAGATGAGTCCTCAGTACATATACTGTGCGACAGAGAACGCCTAACTAGGCTTAGGTTTCCATTGATGTGGGGGGAGAGACCATAACCTAACCTTACCTGAGGTTTGCCATTCGAAGTCTAGTAATAAGGACGGATCTGAACAAGGAACTATGGAATAACAGGAGGGCATACACAATAGATCTGCAAAGGTTACAGTGTAGAGGCTCATAGAAGCCCCATATTTATCTTATTTGTAGTTTGCGTTTGACAAGAGAGTTTCTGAACAACCTTTTAAAAAAACATCTATATAACAAGACAAACAAAAACAATTTGACCCGAAAGTAACACTTCTTGCCTTCGTCTTCCTTACTTCCTTTCCCAACTCTTACATCACGCGTCGTAAGTCGATCTCACTTCCATGAATACGTAATTCTTCCAATAACGTGACGCATTCAAATTTCAGTACGTTGGTATACAAGTTTAAAATAAACAACTTTTCCTTTTACATTGTAGCAGGTTTGGATCTAGTGAATACTTTTTTTTCCAACATCTTGCTGGGAGAGCTATTTTTCTAAATAATCATTTCGTTTGATAGGAAAACTGGGAAAGTTTGTGGGAAATCTTCGAAGGCTAATAGCTCGTATGAAAATAGTTTTCTATCATATCATAATTATATATTGAGATGATGAAGACCGAGCACCAAAATTATTTCGCGAGCTGAATAAGGTGCGAGGCTTATAAATGTCTTCACCACCATAGTGTATTTACAATTTTTTACAATACTAGCCAAATTTTAGACAAAAATTGAAAATAATTCAGAAACGCACCACGAGAAGCGTTTACTCCGTAGTCTGACTGGCAAGTACACTGTCAGTTTTTGATATTTTATGAACGTACTCGTTATGTCATCAGTCATTTTTGGTCGGGCGCGAATTTTAAACTAATGGTATTCTCATTCAAATAATTTTATCTCGATAGGTTATTTCAAGCAGCAAATATGTCAAAGACAATCTCCCAGGTATAGAAAATTGTGTTGCACAAGTTGTTGTTGAACTGCTATTCCTGAATTCTCAAAATATTTGAATTTGTCCATTATTGACCTAGGTTAATAATAGAAAAAATTATTAACCACTGATAGAGAAATTCAACGGCTCAGTTGGCTCGAAGAAGCAATAATTGTCAACTTCACTGCTAGTGAATTATTTATAGCGTGCTAAATCAAAATGTTCATCAGCCAATTCTGGAAGATCTTGAGCTTTATACTGATAAAAGTTATTTTTATGCAAATACATATATGTAGATGTTTTAGTGTTTTCTTGAACATCTAATAGAGCATCTAAAGTTCTTTCAACATCAGCTGCACCTTTTGGTCTAATGGACCTTAAAACTGCCAGTTTCTTTATAGTATATTGAGTATTAAGAACGGTAAGGGCTGTTTACCGGTCGACAGCAATGTTTAGAGACTGAGCGTAGCGAAGCCTCCAATTTTGCTGGAGAGCGGTATTACCCTTAACGTTCGAGATGCTTATACCATTTTTTGCGCGATCGTATTGGAATAAATTTTAAATAAAATAATTTAAATTTCTTCGAAATGAACGAAATGTCAAAAGTGACATTTATACTTCTCGATCAGTTCAAAATATACTTTGCATTTTGATAAATTTTTTTGAGCTATTTATCACTTTTTATATTGCTTTGTTCGGTTCTGTTCATCATAAAAATATAAATATTCCTACTTTTTTTGTTCCTTTTGTGTAATAAATGGAGTAGTTTATTATTTATATATTATTTAGGACCTCTTGAATGTATGTAGGGCTGAGACGTCGGTAAGTCACTTACCAACGTCCGAACGGTAATTAAATCACTTACCGACGTGTTAGACTTAGAAACCAGTAAACACAACCTACCATCCTGACAACCGATGCTGTACATAAACAAAAAAGATCGATCGCGCAAAAAATTTGTTTATTAATCTCGTCACTGTAGATCTATTACGAGAGCACTCAGAATTTGAATCGCTCGAAAAATAAGCTGCAACGTCACGTTTGCGACCACCATATTCAACTGAAACTAAGATTTTGATTCGTTGTTTTTCCGATTAATGTTCCATTATTCTTAATTCACTCTTAAACTTCGTGCTAATTTGGAATTAGCAGTTTTGACAATGTGTACATGAATAATGATGTGGTTGACGATTTTAATGTATATTATTGTTTTTTGTTCAATTATAAAAACCTGAAAAGATCGTATCATTAGTACAGTACAATTTAATTAAGAAAAACGAAGCTCATATATTATAACAACATTTTGTATCCAAGAAATACATTGCCATTATTTTTTGAAAGAGAAAAAGTCTCGCAAAACTTTTGCCATTTGTTCTTAAATATGCTGAATATCGTCTTATTTTCCATCTCAGAATTTCATTACTTTCCCTTCATCTGTTTCAAAGCTAATCCCTTGGAGCCAGACTATTCAACAACCCTGTATATTGAAACTATACCTATTATGGAACAAAATTTCAACCCTTGTAATCAGACTAATCTACTGGATCTATAGTATTACAGTTGAAGCAAACAATACAAAATCAAAGAAACAATGTTGTCAACTTGGGTAGACTTAGCCCGACTTCACAAAATCGTTGGTAAATACAGTTTGTTGTTGGACCAGCTCAACTTAGCTTCAGTTAGTAAAAGCGACCCAAAAAATCGTAAACATAGTATTTTCATAAATATTCTAATAAATGTAGTGTCTCATTACTGCATGTTATAGGGATAGAGAAATAGTATATTAAAGTATAAGTGGATATTAAGGTCTTTAAAACACGCGAGATTTATCGAAATAGAGCAAGTGTTTTAAAGACCAGTTATCCACGAATACTTTACGCTATTTTTTTGATTAGTGCACTTTGAAATTATAAATACTGGTCTATAACTACTACAACAACAAGAAATGGAAATCATGAATGTAATCAAGAACTAAATGTCAAATGGTTGAATTCGTTATGTATATGATGTATACCTTGCGTTGTCATGGAAATGAGAAAAACATAAACTAATTTGTATTTTGATGGAAGTTCAACGTTATTGAGTTCTGTGAATGTCAAGAGTATTAATTTAAATACCATTTCCTAAGATTTGAAAAATCGAAATATTAATATTTCAAACAATACCAACGGCACTTTCCATTTTAATTTATAAATTTGACATAGTTAAATATTGTTCGAATGAAAGCTTTGACGTTACAAACTACTCCTGTCAGATCAATGATGGAAAAATTGTCATTTAGACATGATTTAGACCATAGATTTAGACTTCGTTTCTCGAGTTGTTGATGTTGCCACGGTTACTTTAAAACACGCGCGTGTTAAAAAGTTCGATTTAAACACGCTGAGGCGTGCTTTAAATAGGTAAAATGGTTCACCAATAAAAAATAGTTATTTTCCTAACTAGTGCGGAAAGTGATACTTTCCCGCACGCGACTGCAGTTGACCCGAACGACGCGAAGCGGAGTTCGGGCAAGCGGTCAAGGGCGGGAAAGACACTTTACTCATGAGTTAGGAACATTATTTTTTCTACGACCGTATATACAAAAAATTATACCAAGCCATTTTCAAAAGTTATTTTATTTCAACATACATAATATACAAAACTTTAACCAAAAACTATTATTATTATTATTATGAATATTATTATTAAAAACACAATTTGTTCCATTCTGTGAATTACTTAAAATTGCCGGTCCAGTGGAGTTATTTGGTGTTAACTGGTATGTAGATGACGTTGATGAGGATGGAATCGGTCACATAAAGACGACGATGAAGGTGACGGCAACGGTTTTAAGTCATTTGTAGATGAAATAATTTTATTTGATATATTATTCTTATATCAAACCCGGGTAGTTTAATAGTTGTTTTCAAAAAATTGAAAATGCAACAAAAAGCTAGAAAATATGTAGATTTTATTTGATGGACTATTTATTCACCTGTTGTAACAATAGTTATAACTTCCGAAGTTAAAAACTATCTAATAATGTCAAAATTTGCATGATTTTACTTTCCGCACTAGTGCGGGAAAGTGACACTTTCAAAACTAAAATGCGTGCGGGAAAGTGGGTTAAAACGCACGCTAGTAGAAAATAGTTATTTTCCTAACAAGTGCGGAAAGTGATACTTTCCCGCACGCGACTGCAGTTGACCCGAACGACGCGGAGCGGAGTTCGGGCAAGCGGTCAAGGGCGGGAAAGACACTTTACGCATGAGTTAGGAACATTATTTTTTCTACGACCGTATATACAAAAAAGAATACCAACCCATTTTTTAAAAATTATTTTATTTCAACATACATATACAAAACTTTAACCAAAAACTATCATTATTTTTATAAATATTAATATTAGAAACACAATTTGTTGCATTCTGTAAATTACTTAAAGTTGCCGGTCCAGTGGAGTTATTTGGTGTTAACTGGTGAGTAGATGACGTTGATGAGGATGGCATCGGTTGAAGGTCACATAAAGATGACGATGAAGGTGACGGCAACGGTTTTAAGTCATTTGTAGATGAAAGAATTTTTTCTGATATATTTTTCTTATATAAAAAAGGGGTGGTTTGGTAGTTGATTTATGACACCACTTTGAAGAATGTACAGAGTTATATCAAAAAATCTTCATTATTTTATATATTTTCCAAAAAAATTAAAAATGCAACAAAAAGCTAGAAAAGATGTAGATTTTATTTGATGGACTATACATTCACCTAGTGTAACAATAGTTATAACTTCCGAAGTAAAAAACTATCTAATAAGGTCAAAATTTGCATAATTTTACTTTCCCGCACTAGTGCGGGAAAGTGACACTTTCAAAGCCAAGGAAAGTGGGTTAAAACGCACGGTCGTAGAAAAAATATTTTTCTATCGTACAAATTGAATTTGTACATGTCAATTCAACCATGTACATTCTTTGTCTCCGACAATAAAATCATACAGGTATTAAATGTTGATAAAAATAAGCGGAGCTCGAACCTGTTCCATTAAATACGTTTTATGCCTCGACTTCTATTTTCTTTGACATACATTAAAAAGTCGGGTACATGAACACGGGATTCTGTGCCTTCTGGATAATTATGATTTCAGAGAGGTTGCGGAACCGGGAAATATGACGTCGGTTTGTTCCAAGTGACCTAGAAACTCGTTCAAAAGAAAAAACGTGGGTTTAATAGTACCTATGTGAGTTAAAATTTATCCTTACAATTCGCTTTTGTTAAATAAAACTTAACACAGCCTGAAAATACGATAAATAATGAAGGAATAATGATCACTCGTACGTAATTATAGGAATGTACAAAATAACGCGAATGAATGTAGGTTTCTCAGAAATATAGTGCGTTAATTGTAGTGTTATCAAGTATCTACTTTTTTCTTTTTTTTTTAAATATTTTCGAATATAAATATGTCCATATACGAAGGAAGATTGGAAAAATTTCAATTAAGAAAGAAAAAACAAAAAGAATTGAATGTAATTAAAAAAAAATTGTGTGGAAAGGTGTGATGTCACGGTCTTTTAGTAGCATCTGTTTGGATGTAGCTTATATTATATCTAAAGCATTAAAAACTATTTTTTTCACTACTATCTGTGAAGTTGACAATTATTGCTTCTTCTAGCTAAGTGAGAAGTTGAATTTATCTATTAGTGGTTAATAATTTTCTATTATTAACCTAGGTCAATAATGGACAAATTCAAATATTTTGAGAATTCAGGGATAGTAGTTCAACAAAAACTTGTGCAACATAATTTTGTATACCCAGGAGATTGTCTTTAACATATTTGCTGCTTGAAATTACCTATAAAAATAAAATTATTTGAATAAAAATGTCATTATTTCAAAATTCGCGCTCAATCAAAAATGACTGATGACATAACGAGTACGTTCATGATATATCGAAAACTGACAGTGTACTTGTCAGTCAGACGACGGAGTAAACGCTTCTCGTGGTGAGCTTGTGAATTATGTTTAATTTCTGTCTTAAATTTGGCTAGTAGTGGAAAAAATTGTATATACACCTTGGTGTTGAAGTCATTTATAAGCCTCGCACCTTATATTTATATAATCTTGGTGCTCGGTCAATAATAATAGTCTTCACCACCTTGGGGCATGATATAGAGGGAAGTCGCCAAATATGGAATAGTATCCTAATATGGATTGCCTTCATTTCTCCAAGGCCATAAGTATGAAACGCAACACTCGACCATTTTCTGTTTCATTCGGTCTACTAACTATCGCACCCACACCATCGAGTCAGTTTCGCGAATGCTTGTGTGGCAGGCGTGTTTTGTTTTGTTGTCGTGCAGAAAATTTTAAAGGTAAGTAATAAACGAGTATTACCAGCTGTTATGTTTGTTTACGTAAGTGTTATACTATTTAGTATATCGGTATTATGTTTATTTCAACATTTTGTAATCTTTTGTCATTGAAATATTGTGACTTTAAAAAATATTTAGTAGAGTTTGAACTAGTATAAAAATTCAAATATGGACAGTCGTCGGTATCTAATTATGGAATATTAAATTGAATGCTTAATGTGTGGGCTCTGGGCACATAATGATTGTGCTGGTCCAGAGTTCGATACTTGGATCTGTGACTTTTGCAAGTAATTATGTAACTTCTTTCATTTATCACAATATATTATATTTATTTAATTGATCTCAAATATATTAATGTCCATTTTTGTTATTGTTCTGTTGATTCATGCTTATATTCCATATATGGATACCTATTCCATATTTGGTTATTGATCTGTGATTTTGTTTTTTGTGTTAGATTTTAATTTGATAACTAATATATTTGATTAAAGGCTGTTAATTACTACATATAAATGTATGACTGATAGTAAAAACATTAAACTGATCCAATTTATATATAAAATTTTTTCATATCCCAAAAACAAAATGGTATTCCATATTTGGTGACTTTCATATACTATTGTTTTGATAGTTGATATTTATCTTCTGTACGTTCCTTGTGGCATTACTTATTCTTTTATTTTTTCGGGAATCGAACCACAATAATGTTTTTTATTTTCTATTTATTTTTTTTATTTTTTTTTATTGTCTAGTTGTCAAATTTTTTCGTTGTGTCAGATCAAAAATCTGACCAAAAATTATTTCATTTCTAGTTAATCTTGACAACGGTAGCTGGAACGCTACCAAAACGTCGAGATAAAAAAATAGAAAACATTATTGTGGTTTGATTCCAAAAAAAAAATTAAGAAAAAAGCTGATATTTACTGGTAAAACAATATGTGTGTAACGTACAAAACACATAACCGGTGAATTGATACGACTCAAGGTTCGGAGTTAGTTTTGAAGTTGAAAATATACAAAAAATTGATGATATCTTTCAAAAAACTTATATTTTTCGCTCTACTTTGATAATCTATCTTAAAATTAGAAATGACAAATATTTTAAAATTAAATATACTGAGTGACAAAAAGATATATAGTAAACACCAGCATTTTCCAACAATATGATTTGCTTTTAAAATTTCTATTAATAGTCCAAACAACGAGCAGCTGATGTTTTTGCCGAACCAGGCAAGAGAACTTTTTCAACGTATTTTTGGATCGGAGATTACGAATATCGTATGGCCCCGGTCTAAATTTCCTGCGTATTAGCAGTAAAAGCTGAAAACTGCCCCAATTTGACATTTTTCGCGATTATCTCCGAACGTATGAAAAATTACAAAAAAAATGAATAGATTTTCTCATTCCACATCACGTCATAGTAGAATGTATCAAAATATAATGATTGCTGGATGGTGCCTCGAAGTTTTTCCATTTTTCCTCCCAATCAATACGAATTTGATTCTTGGCTATATCGGTTACGTCATTATATTGCAAGAGATTATTGAGAATATCTGAGAAGATTGTTTCGCCAAATTGTCTGCTGCTTCATTTCCCTTTATTCCACAATGACCTTTCACCCAGATATATGATACCTTTATTTCTAATTGCATAGATGTGTTATTTCATGAAATTTTTGATTATTTGAGATTTGTTAAGTGGATTTAGATGTGACATTATAAATAGATAGATTTGGACCCATCAGTTTAAATGTGTAGATAGTAGACAAAGTTATTGTGAATGTACTGTATATGATCTTTTCATTAACTAATGGATTTGGAAATATAATTTGGAAAAATTACAGATGGTTTGAACATAATAGCATTAAAAATCAAATTGTAAAGAGGCAGTTTTTCAAGTAACGTGATAGGATTCATGTTTTCATTTATGAAGGCATTGGTCAATAAGGTATTTTGTTTTGTTTTTCCAGTAACCAATTGCGAGGTTATCTATTGATAATTGAGCTGTATTTTGTAGTAGTTGCTATTTTTAGCAAACATTTTCAGCGTAATTATGTAATTAAAAGCTTTAAAGGTACGTCTTGTGTGAAGAGGTGGTTTTTGAGCTTCTAGTAGAGCTTGATTAGAAATGTCCAAAGTATGCAGATGACAATTAGCTGCTATAATCTAAGCATAAATACTTCAAATATGTATTTCGAAATTGGCAAATTTATTTTGATTACCAAGTTGAATTATTCTCTGTGATAGTCATGAATTATATGCAGAGCTCGGCAAAAGTCCGAGACCGGACAAGTATTGAAGAAAATATATAATTTTTGAAAAATCTTTTCATACTGCTTGTAGATGTTAAGAAACTCTATTATATCACGAGTGTGCCACTTCATTTTTCAGTTAAAAATTTAAACGAAAAATGCACACAGCACGCCACACGGTCTTACAAAACAACACGTGGTTTCAACTCGCTGGCTAGTTCGCTACTGAGCGAGTAGAAAGATTTTCGTGTCATCGACACTCGCTGGCTTTTAAACTCGCCGACTAGCAGCTTGTTAACTAGCCAAGTGTCATCGAGGCTTAAGTGGATAGTAATTTTTCTGTGAAAGTGGCTATATCTTTTCAACCACTCGGTATAGGAGAGCAAAACCTTATATTTTCTGGAGGCTTGGAATGTGATCTTCTTAAATCTGCCATTGGATAGTCAAAGATCCATTTGAAGAAAAAAGAAATTAGTTCGGTACGCAAAACTTGAAACACCCTGTATATTTTAAAATATTTTCAAATTATATCAAGTTGAAGTAAAGTTTTTGGTATAAAAATATTTTTCAAAAATTTCATATTCACTTCAATACTTGTCCGGTCCCGGACTTTTGCCGAACTCTGTATATACAGCGCATCACAGGCCCATAGATTCTACTTGTTTTTTTATATCTCCCAATTTAATTCCATCTCTAGCATTCCTACTCCAGTGTCTCTCAAGCCTTTTTTAACAGTACCATCCATATTTTCTTGTGTCGTCTACTTTTTTTCTTAAATCCTTCACCTACAAGAAGCATTTTCTTCACACACTTTTTATCATCCATCCTACCCACATTGCATGAACATTGAAGCCGTCGTGCTTGAATTTCACTTGTTATGCCTTATACACGTCTTTCTTTGTTCGTTCTTCTTCTCCACTCCTCCTTAATTCATCCGTAAATTTTTCTTAAAATCTTCCGTTCCCACCTTTAGTTTACTTATTCTTTTTATTCAATATCCAAGATTCACTACCGTATGACAGGGAAGGTTGTATGATTGTTTTCTATAGTCTAATCTTTGTTGCTCTTGTTAACAACAAAATATCATTTCAACGAAACAAAACCGAAAAACGATTTACGAAATGTTGACGTCACACGTTAATGTTCAGTATTTCAGCCAAGATAACGGATTGTCATATTTTGTTTTTATATTTTTAGTAGTAGTAGTAGTCGTAGTAGTAGTCGTAGTAGTAGACTGTCTTCATGCTCTTTGTAAAACTTTGCGGTACCGCTTCTGAGAAATCCAAAGCTCAAGCTATATTGTTTTTATTGTACGCGAAATACCCCGTATAACTCATTATTTTCCAATTCTGTAACTCCATACAACGTACATTGCTTTCTATTATAAAAATCTCCAACTACTCAAAACTCGAATCACACCAATTTAACAACGATACTTTTTCTATTGTTCGCATAATACCGGTTACGACGGAGGTAAAACGATTAGAAAGCGTCAGATTTGCATTTATATCGAAAAAGTTTTTGGAGTAGGCAACTACAGCCGTCAGAGATTACATTACATCCGTTGCTCAATTGCCCCTACGACAGAAACAACAAGGTTATACTTCGCACTGAGATGATCAATGATGTGGAAATTTTGTGACGGGGTCGATTATTATGCACCAGACTGACTCTTTGTGATGAGAGTGATGAAATGAAGGATTCGCTCAAAGGAATTGTTATAGATGTGACATAAATTTTAGTGTAAGCAAAATTTTATGACAAACTTAACATATTGAAGGAGATGAAGGCTGACATCCCTGAAGTATTTTATATCTAGTGTCACAAAAGTAAGTGGATATCTAGTCCAAGCAACGAATGAAAAATAGCGGAAATAATTCATGTAGGGGCCAATTTTGGCACACTTGTAGGGGAAGATGTTCTAAGCAACATATTAAAAGTACTGAGGGGTGGGGGGTGAAGCTAAGAGTGGGGACTTTAAAGGTCCCTTGTTTCAGTTGTTGGTTAATAACTCGAAAAATACCACCTCTAGCGAAGAAGTGTTCATATACTAAATTAATCACATAAAATTCTCTATAAAAAAGGTTTCATACACCATTCTGCTGCTGATCAATGCTTAAGAAGATATGGAGGCGGAAGATGGAAAATTGAAAAAAAAACGTGCATCGGCAAAAGATCATTTTCAAAATGGAGTCGGGTGCCACAGGGTCGTTCGTGTTAACTTCTCCCTTGACCCAAACCCATTGGATGGGTGGTAGGGGGTTGCCTGCAAGCAACTGTTGTATCTGTAAGGAATTAATGAGACCAATGTAAGAATTTATCACAAATTAATATTTGTAATTCAAAGAAAGCAGTGGGTATTCGAAGCTACATGTAAATGGATTTGCCTGTAGATATACTCTGAGCGAGTGTTGCTTTGAAGCTTCTTTGGTAGGAGGAAAAGTTGCCATGTCTGATTTGGGCTTCATTGACGCTTTCAAAAATTACGAATACCTATGTTCGTTCAGGTTGTCTTGATGAGCAGGCGCTTTGTATATAGCCAAAAAAAGCTTCTCGCCTGCCTGTTCAATATCCTCAGGCAATGCTGAGGGATCCTTGAATATTGTTGAAATGTCTTGAGTAAGGCCAGGACTTTTTGTGAAGAGCTAAGCGATTCCCACTTTACTTTTTCCATGTATCGCCGAGGTGGTGTCGCATCCGAAGAAGCTATGGAGAAGTAGAATCGTTTTGGCGATTGGAAGTTGTTGAAGTTGCCGCACTGAAAACAATTTGGCCTCCATATTCCCACGACCTGGCTTCATGAAGTACATATTGATTGATTGTGGTGCCAATCCAATGAGGAGAACTGTAAAGTTCACATCCTTCCCAACTATTACTACAGTTGGATGTACAGCAGCTTTACCCAACCCGCACCTCATTATAGCGCCGTCAGCATCCCCTGTAGCAATAGCTGTTTCAGTCCCGGCTGCTATCATTTTCTCACTGAGCAAGTGAATCAGCCATGTTTTGTTCCTTTCATTAGCAAGAAATGCTCCTGTTGAACTGTGATGGCCGTGCTTTCATGAAAGTTGATGTTAACAGAAGTTTTTGTGATCCCTCTTCGCTTCTTCTCCGCTCGTTTTGTGCTGTCGACATCACTATAACCATCAAAAACCACCATACAATTTTCACCCTAGTGTTTCTCCAACAATTCACCCCTCTTAATGCCCCCATACCAAAATATACTTCGAAATAATTTTATATTAACACACAAGCATTGATTTATCCATGTACAATATTTTGCAACTAACAAACAAATTTTGAATTTTTGTATTATTATCGTATTGTTATTGTTGAAAAATTAATTATATTTTCTCTTATTCTTTTGGGAATCAAACCACAATAATGTTTTTTATTTCGATGTTTCGGTAGCGTTCCAGCTACCGTTGTCAAGATTAACTAGTAATAAAATTAATAAAATAATTTTTGGTCCCTATCTGACACAACAAAAAATATGACAACTAGACAATCAATAATATTTTGAAGTTTAAGACTACAAAACTTTGTTGTCAAATTTTATTAAGGTCCATTCATAGTAGATCACACCTCTGGTAAAATGTGAAATA
>CAJUYG010001815.1:18145-30294 GCA_910591675.1 Galerucella calmariensis | reverse complement strand
CCTTTCCTTTTTAGATATCAAGGAGGGATTAGTGTACAGTCGAATTCAAGTTTGGGGGGTCGCTACCCTTGTCCCACTGCCGCCTTCTTGGAGAAATGGTTGATCTCACAAACTATGGGTCCTACAAAAAAATGATCTAGAAATTTCTTATTGTGAATATATTTCTTCACAACTTTGGTTCAGTAACTTTTTATCGTGAAACTAAAAATAAAAAAGTTGCCGAGTTGAACATATAATTTTTTCTCCGATTGTTCATAATGATATAGGAGGATATTGTATTTGCAAATTATCTGAGGAAAGAAAAGGTGGCCTATTCGTTCAAAATTGTAGTAATTTTACCATCAATGTTAATAACAACTAAACATATGTTTTTAAATTCTTGTTAAAACTGTTATGTAATAATTGCTAATAAATGTTCACGTCAAATGTTTTATTCCAATTGAGTATAATCACTTCGCTGCCTAGGCAGAAAAGTACCCACTTTGCTGCCTAAGCAGGAACAGTAATACTTTGCTGATTGATATGTGTCAGCAAAATTAATATTTGCTGCTAATCGGAGAAAATAATTTTTTTTTGGTTACTGTAACTTTTTTCTAATTATAGGGGACTATTTTTACAAGGTTTTTTCCAGAAATAACTTTTATCATCATTTTTATTCCATTTTATTCATTGGTTAAGGCTTCACTGCGCTACGAAATAAAAAATATTCTCCAGTATTCACAACCATACATAAATTTTAATGAATCACCATAATTTTTAATCATTTTTAAATTTTTTTTATAATATGCAACATTCTTCTCAATTAATTATCGATTTCACACTCTAGGTATACAAAACTTTGAAAATATCGATTTTCAAAATATTTGTTTTTTTCTCGTGGTATTCCGAGTAGGCTCCTTAATATCTAAAAAATGAAATTACGTCCTCTAACAAATGTAATTTCAGCACAAAAAAAGTAACATTTCAATGTACTAACTCCCGCATATCTCTTTCTTATAATAAAATATGAATTTGAAACTTTTTCTTTCAATCAACATCAATCATTTGTAATCAATTTCGATCTCATCCTTCAACAAAAACGGACAGAGACAAAATCTTTCTTTTCATTGTAAGACACTCCCATGAAATTTATTTTCCATCCAAACTAATTCACTTAAACTCTTTTAATTTTCTCGGGGATTTTCTTTTTCTTTCAACACTATCCAGTTTACGCTGTGAGCGTATAAACTGTTAATTTCGACTTAAGTCTCCTCACCTCATGAAAAAGTTTTAACTCAACACTCAGATAAATTTATACAAAAGAGATTAGAGTGAAAATTAAAACTTCTTTGATTTTCCATTATCACATGTTAATTTTGATTGTATAAACGAAATTCAAGATTTATTTTTCAGAACTAATAAGGGGTTATTCAGAATCCCGGTAACAATATACTAAGAGAAAGTAGACTTTAAAAAATGGACCAGGAAAAAATAGATCACGAATGAATAGACCGGAGAAAAAGTTACTAACAGCCCTAATATGTCTCGTAAAGTTGCTGAAAACCACAAAGGGGTAACCAACCCAATATCATCTCATCAGATCATTTTACGTAACATGTCCGTCGTTCTTTCATTTTTTTTTGCCTGGTCAAGGTCATCTTTACCACCAAGTGGAACTTGGTCTTCGTCTTCTTCCTGTGCTGCCAGAATTACAAATCTAATGGAGAATAAACTGCTCTCTTCACCTTTTCATCCATAGGGATTCGTTTTATTTCCTAATGAGGCTCCCTTTTTGTTACCAAGAAGATTTTTTGGCAGTTGTAACAACCAATCAAAGTTTGTCATTGCTATGGGTTGGGAATACTCCTGAAGGTCTTTTTTTACCATTTACCACAGCAACTGTTTGTCTGGTGGAATTTTTTCAAACGAGAAAAGTAACGATGGCTTTCCAGCAAATGAATAGGATGTCAATTAAATTAACATGACGATGTACAGTTCCAATTTCAACTTTTGCAGATATTTTTAAATAGAGTATCCTATTTTAAACGTGGGTTTGCATTATACAGTAATTAATATCAATTGAATAATAATAATTGAATAATACAAAGGAACTAAAGCAAATATTGAGAAACCTGTGAAATGTTCCGAAACAGTATGGCATTTATATAAATGACAAAAAAACTAAAAATCCAGAAATAAGAAATAGACATAACATCGGTGAAAACCTCGAGTTATAAGTAATTTGGAATATCTGCGCATAAAAGTGACAGATAAAAGCGATGAAGATATGGACATAGACAAAATGACGATAAAAGCCAGCAGATCTTTGGGATCATTAGAAAATATGACGAAATCAACATTATTAACAAAGCTATCACACAACCTACCCTGTCATACGAAAATGAAACTTAGATATTAAATAAAAAGAATAAAAGTAAACTGTAGAGGTGGGAACGAAAAGTAAAAACGAAGAACAAACAAGAGAATTTAAGACATGTTGGTATAGGAAACCGTGCATTACAAGTAAAATTCAAGCACAGTCTTGTGTGCGGAATGGATGAAGGAAGGTGAAGAAAGTGAGAAAGAAAGGAGATGACCAAGGAAGATGCTGTTGAAGATGATGTGTAATATCAATTAGGTTCATACTAAACACTAGCTTTGAATATTTAAATAATCAAAATGCTTTGATGGTACCTTCCTTCAATTTTTGTGTACTCAAAAGTTGAATTTGAAGATCACAAATGTCAGAGATTCATTTTAGGTAAATTTGTTTTGAAGTTAAACGATTTCATTGTTATGAAACATAATATTGAGATTCAGATGATGTCTGGTCAAAAAAGGAAGTTGTTGCTTCTGCAAAACTGTTGAAAAAATCACAAAATTTTATCATCAAACGAAAATTTTAAATCTATTGCATTCATGAAGATAATTGCCAGGTCTGTTTTATTTTCTCATTAATTTCACATTAGTCCGCTCAGTGCTCAATTTATGGTTCACGAAGACTGTTCTGGAAATTTGAAGCTAAGTTTCGTTGAGTTTATGGACTTCACAGTATAAATAGCTACCAACTCCTTTCAAACAAAAATACCAAACACACTTGTAATTTCAAAAAACTTAGGTAATATTTTATCGTATCTGTAAGTTATGTCTAAGCTTACTCAACGGTCTAAGGAATCTAACTATTTTTGTTACTTACTTTATCGAGCTTAATACGGACACATAATTGGAAAATTCCTTG
Source organism: Galerucella calmariensis (assembly GCA_910591675.1). Taxonomy (NCBI): domain Eukaryota; kingdom Metazoa; phylum Arthropoda; class Insecta; order Coleoptera; family Chrysomelidae; genus Galerucella; species Galerucella calmariensis. Next base: position 27,077 of record CAJUYG010001815.1, on the reverse strand, counting down.
AAACTGCCTGAATTTCATCGGAATTTTTGTGCTATGTTTTATTAACATTTTACGACAGTTTTATAAATACGTCAGAAATGCATAACACGTAACTGGTGCAGGGAAAAAAAATCAACATCTTGGGATTGAAAGGGGCGAGAAATGGCTTTTCACGATTTGCGGCGTGAATATTATATCACTTTATATCGAGAAAGTTGAGTGGGAAAGTTGTAGAGGATTGAAAATATACAAAATTTGTATGAACAAGTTTGTCACAACCTCAAAATTGTCGAGTAGAATGTGAAAAGTTGATTTTTTCTTTTTTCAAACCAAACTTGACTTTTCAAAAGCCGAATAAGCAGATATTCTATTTATTGATGAAATAATAGCTATTTGTATAACAAGGGAACAAAATGCTACTTATCCTCCCGCTACGCGTCGGGCAGTAATCCTTCTACATATGATTTTTCCGCCTTTCTCTCAAATTCGCTTGAATCACTAATTATTGTTTAATAGTATATTATTAAACGAGCAATTTATGATAGCCATAATTCACGATGGGTGACGTTTGCGTCACGAGCCGCAGGCGAGGGTCGCAAGTCACTCATGTGAATTATGGCCATAAATTGCGAGTAGAATACTATACTTTGTCCACGACACTTAATTTATTTATTAATAAATAAAAGTCAGTAGCGATTTGGCATATTACTAACCTCAAAATGTTGTGGCAGCTACTTCAAATAATTTGACATATATAAAGATGGGCGATACTGTAGAAAGTATCAATACAACGTACCGTTATAAATATATTGTTTTAAAATACTTAATATTAGAAAATATCGTTATGAAAAGTATCAATACTATAAATTACAATATTTTATAGATACGATATATGTCAGAAACAAATTTCCTGAACAAAATACACAGATTTAATAGTTTATTCCATATTGTACCCCCATCTCTAGTCGTGAATTATGAACCATAATACACTACAGTGTATTATGAACCATAATTCACGACAGTTGATATATGGGTACCATATACCTTTAGTTAGGAGGTAAAATATTGACTTATTATTAGGTGGTCGTTGACAAATATAATTTTATATTTTGTTGATGTATTATAGAATACATAACCACAGAGTACAGGTGGTGTACTCTGTGACCTAAGTCACTTTGAAACTGTTAATCTGTGAATAGACCATAGCATGCTATAAATATAATATTTTTGTCATTAATTCGAAAACCGGATGTATCTATGAATTGTCAAATTGTTAATGTAAGAATGTATGACAATTTACTGATTTCTACCATTTTACAAAATACAGGGTGCTCTATAAATAAACGGTAAAATTTATACTTACATATTATTATATAGTATAGGTCGTCAATGCCGTATAAGTTATTTCATTGATGACGTACCATGACATCAATTTTACTTTTCCTCCCAAGGGAGTAAAAGTACTTTTTCCCCCTAGGAAGGAAAAGTATGACTTTTCTCCCTACAATGAGGCCAGGAAATGCATACTTTGGATAGAGGTAGGCGGAAAAACAATTTACTTTGTTAAAATCCACATTATATTGAACTTAAAGTTGTGACGCGCTTCGCTAACACGTTTGAGAAAGCTACTGTGATAGCGAAACGCGTCACAACTTTAAGTTGATCATCATCATTAAGTATTCAATTTGATTCTATTTATGTCGAAAATATTACTAGTTTTCAAGGGTAAACGTATAATACAATTTTAACGCTTCACAAAGTATTTTAAAATTAAAGAAAAAGATCTTTCACTGATAAGCAGCAACCACTGCGTCACCGCATATGAAAGTTAATGTGCACAAACATTACGCTTCTGACTGTAACGAGCCTCGCATAGAATTTATTTATTTTGTATTAGTCCCGTTTCAGATGGACGCGTATGGTACGCGCGCGTACCATACGCGTGAGTTCAGATATCATACATTAGCTCTACGCGTCCATTTGAAAACCTACATTTAATTTATGATATCTGACCTCACGCGTATGGTACGCGCGCGTACCATACGCGCCATCTGAAACGGGACTTAGGTAGTTTTACAAAAATGTTGTGTTAATAAAATAAATTGTGTGGACCTAATTTTAAAAAAGCAGACTCATTAAATGTTCCAGAAGTGGACTTGCTAATGATTATGGAGTTTTTTAATCAAAAACACAAGTTTATTATTATTATAATTTTATACTATGTGCCACATTGTTTTTGGCTGTTTTCCGGCCAGAATAATTAAAAATGTCAATATTTCCATAAATACATGCTCTCTCAAATGATATACATCAGGGTGATTCCAGATGTTTTATTTTATTCCTGGTCTGGTGGACAAAGTTACGGAGATAACGCTATAGGTTACTCAAAACTTTAAAGAGAGAAATAAATAAATGTATTTTATCAGCAGAAGTGACACTAAGCAAAAACTAAACTCAAAATGCTACAAAGTTGTTTGTACTGTTTTAGAGGCTGAGTGTTATTGTCCTAATGCGGAGGGAGGCTGTAAGCATGTTATTGCTTTTCTCATGTGGCTCCATCGTAGGAGGGAGGAACCGTCCACTACGGAGACAGCGTTATCTTTATTATCAGCTCAGACCTTTAATAAATTCATAACTCCCATGGTCTTTGGAAAGAAAAAAAAATCAAGCGGTGATCAATGATAGTTTTTCAGAACACCTTGAAAAAGCAAAAAAAAGATAAATTTCGAATAGTAGGCTTAGATATTACAATACTGAAAACGTACTTAAAATTCTTCAAAAACAAATTTCAAAAAGATTTAAAGAAATTGAAATTTTCTTAACTGCAGACTGACCAATTATAAGAGCTTCTCCTGATGCTATTGATGATGAATGTGTAGTGGAAATTAAATCACCAATGTTGAAGAGAGCAAGGAAAACTTATTTTGATGGAGCAGGTAATATTAGTTCCAAATGTTTACATCAGATTCAGATGCACATGCACCTCACTAGTAAAAAAGTGATATTAGAACCGATACGGACTTTGAATCAAATAAAATAATTTTTTTCTACTACCGTGTGTAAAGTACGTACTCTAGACACATTTTCGAGTGCGTAAAACTTTATTTTACGCACTATTGCGTAAAGAGTTTTACTTTACGCACTAGTGCGTAAAGAAAAAATTCCAATATGTATGTAGTTATAGATATATAGTCTTATAAAAAAATAGGTATAATAAACGGATATTAAATCTAAGTTTTTTTCATAAATTGGAGATAGAAACCTATAGAATTTGGTAAAGTAACCTGATAATTATTGTTAAATAATTATTGAATACTGGAAATAAAACGGAAAATAGGCATAAGTTGGCGGTGAGTGACTGACATTTCTTTGTGAATTGAAATTGACATTAAAAATTTAAATCTTCCGACTATACCTAGGGTAAGCAATTGTGTTTTATATTTAAGAATTGAATATTTTTAGAAAACTATGATGTTATTTTAGATTATTATAAAAATAAAGATGGATTCCAAATACACCACCAAATATATTAGATGTGGCACAGAATGCTGCGAATGATTTACTGCCCCAAAAATCCATGGGTATTTACGAAAAAAATATATCTTATTAGAAATTAATAATAGCGTTAAAGATTCTTCTAAAGAAAAATTTAACTTCCTTTACGCACTAGTGCGTAAAGTATGTTTACTATTAAACCTTTGTATTTTAATTAAATATTCGCTAGTAGAAAAAATATTGTATGTAATTCGTGTGTAAAGACCTTTTTTTCGACTCACATATTCACATTCGTCAAAAAAAAGGCTACTTTACACACTAGTTACATAAATAACTATTTTTTAAACATATAGGTAATATACGCCAGTTTTGTTGATGATCTACCGAAAAAGATTACCTTTTTTTGAAAAAATAGCAGTATTTAATAAAATTTAATTTGTGAAGAACTGATCCATTATTTTATTAAATAATTTTGAACATTAATGAAACAATATTATCTACGTATATTAGAAAATTTACCGTGTGGTTTTCAATAACCCTCTCAATATGGATTCAAAACGTATTTTATAAGGTAATTTATAACGATTCTGTACTTCAAATGAAGAAAAATGACATCTCAAACCAACAAAGTATGTTGACTTATCAGTGAATGCTCTAGTCTTTTAATGCTTTTCTGCCACTGCTTCCGTTTTTTTTGCACCCTTATCAATAAAAATAAATGTTCTGTTTTAATGTTTTAATCGTAGTACGCATTTTTTCTCTGGTTCTGGTCCATTGTATCGAATAGTTTAAATTATTTATGTCATACCAGTTCATTATTGTGTTTTTATTGCTTAGTTACCAACTATCTAATGTCGTACTTTATGCCCGTGCGGGCATAAAAAGAAATAATTTTTTGTTCAACTCATTTAATAAATATGTCGTCTGCTTTTTTAAATTTTTTTGGCAACAGATTTACAGTTGCTTTTTTTGCTTTTTCAATAATCTCGTCAGGAATTCCAAAATCTTTGTTTATTTTGACTTCTAACTTTGACACATATAAAATTTATTGTGATATTATGACATTGACGTTTGTCAAGATTTACCCATTAATTCAAACCCGATTTTTTAAAACACTGATTTGTATTGAGATTGGATTGCAATAACGAACTAGTATGACATAAAAGTTTGTATGCATAAACAGATGTGTATACCCTCGGGCGACTTACAAACCCTCGGTCCAGAGGCTCTCGGCTTCGTAAGACGTCGCCCTCAGGGCATAAACATCTATTTATACCCTTGGTACATAAATAACTATTATAAACTTTTTTATTTCACAAACAGTTTGCTAAAACGTATAATAAATAATAAGCATATAAGCAAGCAAAATACCTACTGTTACTAGCTAAGTAGTCATCTAGCCGAAAACCGATCGGCGCGGTATCCGGTTTCTGAACGAGAGATTTCATATGCGATGACGTCACGCCTGAAATTCGGAGAGGAGCGCTGTTCAATGTTTTTAAATTTTTTTCAGGCGACTTAGGAGTCTCGCCGACGTCTAATTTTTTGCACAGAGCCTCAAAATGATGTGCTCTTCCTAATGGTGAAATAAAAAAAAATGTAAATGAGCCCATTCTCTTTCGTTGAAATGCCTGAGTGCCACTCCATATAACTAAAAATGAATATAATATCTCGACCCACTTTTTTCTCATTAGCCCTGTATAGTGAATTTGTGTAACGTCTAAAAACACCTGAATATTCAGGTATATTTGTAAATTGAATCTCATAATGTGAATAAATTAACACAATAATTTTTTCGCCATGTCATAAAAATGTAAATTTTTTTATTTGCGTGAGAGACGAGACAATAATGAACGCCTCAACTACTTCAACTTCAACTTCAAACAAAACAATTCTCTTTAGATCCTAAAATCCTTGTTCGACGCTATTCGAGAGCAAACCCTTCAGGCCCTGTCTTAATACCTCCAGGCTATACGTATTCTCTATTATCAACGGATAAATATTCCCTACATGTAGTTGAGGCGTCGAAATAGCTATATATACCGCTCCAAGTTAGCTGAATAATTTGGACACGCTGGTTGCCCAATATTAACTTCATTAACCAACTGAACTTGGATTTTAAATAATTTTCCAAGCTACTGCATTTTAGTTGAAAATTGAAATTCTGCTAGTGGATCGTGAGAATTTTATTGTTTTACAAGTATAAATACTCTTTTACATTAAAGAGAATACGAAAATGCATTTATCAGTTGTTGCTATCAAATATACTGTTTAATTTAATTCGTGCTCGTAACTTCTTGCTGCTTCAAGAACATAAAGGTTGCATCAGATAATACTAAAACTGAAACTTTAAATAGTTATTTGTGTATTTAGAGCGTAAAGTAACGGATTTCCGCTTGAGAAAGAATGTTACGGCGATCTTTTGAAAGCGGTATTTCTACTTTACGCTCGAAAAACACAAATAGTGGTGTGGATTGTTACTATATGCTTTAGAGCAGTCTTTCCCAACGTGGGCGATAACGCCCCCTACCTAGCTAGGAAGACTCTTAGACACCGACTGAGCTATCGACTCTCGACTACATCTTGTGAACATCAACTAATATTAATTAAGATATAGCTCAAACTCGGTTCGATATAGTAGACCGCGGGCAATCATGTTTTAACAAGTTTTTGTTAAATAATCCGATTTGTACATTCCTGTATCAATCGGCTGGTTCTATAATACTTGTTCTTGCTTGTCGAGTACGATTGGGCGTCGAATGAGATAAACGAGTTTATGCACGTTTGTCTTATTCCTGTTGGTGCGTGCTGCTCAGTGCTGCCAGACGTGAGGTAAGAAATTATCAAGCAGCGTTGACAAAATTATCGGATTTTTCAGAAAATTATGTAACACACAGAATAATTTAAAACAGGGGCCCTAATAAGAAAATATTATGCACGAATTTTTTAAAATTCATTTTATTAATAATAAAATGTTTCTGGTAAAATATAAAAACTTAAAAACATATATTGTGTGATAAAATATATAAAAAAAGAAACAAAAACATACATTCTTCTCATTTACTCTTCTAAACATTAACCCAACGTAACATCTCGAAAAAAATCACAGTCAAAAAAATCATAAAGATAAAAAAAACCTATTCAAAGCAAACTTCGACATCGTCTTCATCGTCCTTTTGATAAATATTATTTGAAGACATTGCGTTGTGATGATACCTATTTATGTCCCATGTTATTTCAATAATGCGTTTCAATAATCAGTTATAAGTACTTAAGTTGAGTTTTTAAGTATGTTTAGAAAGGGGGGCGTTAAAAAATAATGTATTCCTAAAGTGGGCAGTAGACAAAAAAAGGTTGGGAACCTATGCTTTAGAGAAAAAAAAGGATTTTTTTTCGCTCGCATATTTCATCAAATTTGCAGTCTTATCATGCGGGTCATAGGATCAACAAAGACATACTTACCGTTTTTGTTTTCTTATATTGCGTTTAATCATAGCTTCCAAATAAAATCCGTAAGTTGATAAGACAGAAAAAAAGGATATGTAGGTATTTAGTTTTCAGCGATTCTAAAAAGTATTCCACCAGCGAAGTTTTTATTTAAAGGTCAGTTTTGTGACTTTGACAATGGGCTCGTTTTCTAACATTTTTAAATCATTTTTAAGTGTCGTAAAACAAAGTACTAGGGATAAAAATATGATTCTGAAAATTTCATGTCAATAGAATGTAGTTCTCCTAATACAACCAATTGAACAAGCATACCAAGAGCGGGGCGAAGACTATGACTGTGACGTCACCGCATATGAAAGTTAATGTGCACTAACATTACGCTTCTGACTGTAACGTGCCTCGCGTATGTTGATATTTTGAATAACCTACAAAATGTTGTGTGAATAAAATAAAATGTGTGGACGTAATTTTAAAAAAGCAGACTCAGAATCTTCCAGAAGTGGACTTGCTAATGAAGTTTTTTAATCAAAAACACGGGTTTATTTAATTATAATTTTATACTATAACTACATCGTTTCTCGCTGTTTTCCAGCCGGAATGATTAAAAATGTCAATATTTTCATAAATACATGCCCTCTCAAATGATATACAGGGTGATTCCAGATGTTTTATTTTATTCCTGGTCTGGTGGACAAAGTTACGGAGATAACGCTATAGGTTACTCAGTAAACAATTACAATCTGCAGACTGCCCAATTGAAGGAGCTTCTCCAAATGCTATTTATGATGAATGTGTAGTGGAAATTAAATCACCAATGTTGAAAAGAACAAGAAAAACTTATTTTGATGAAGCAGGTAATATTAGTTCCAAATATTTAAATCAGATTTAAATGCACATGCACCTCACTGGTAAAAAAAGCGATATTCGTTAGAGCTGATCCAGACTTTGAATCAAATAAAATAATTTTTTTCAAAACATATAATATACGTCGTTTTGCTGAAAATATTAAGTACCTGTTTTTTGGAAAAAAGCAGTATTTAATAAAATTTAATTTGTGAAGAACTGACCCATTATTTTATTAAATAATTTTGAGCATTAATAACACCACAAGCTGTAAGAACAATATTATCTACGTATTTAAAAAAATTTAGATCAATACAAGCGTGTGGTTTTCAATGACCCTCTCGATATGGATTCACAACGTATTTTATAAGGTAATTTATAACGATTCTGATTGAAGAAAAATGAAATCCTAAAAATACACAAACAAAGTATTATTAGGACTATTAGGCTTAGAATTGGACACACCAGAATAACCCACCAATACCTGATCTCCAAAGAAGACATTTCTCTGTGTGATCGGTGCCAGTGCGTTAAATCTGTGAAGCATATTATTTCAGAGTGCCCTCATCTTAATTTTATGCGTAATTTGTTTGGTGTTTCGGATAATATAAAGACAGCTCTTACGGACAAATTAGATAAAACCCTAAAATTTCTGAAGTCGATTAACATTTATAAGCTCTAGACTCTATATTTTTATGTGAATCCTATATGAATTTAAACTGCCAATGACCCAAGTGGTTGACGCAGTGTATGTGGAAATAAAAAAAAAAGTATGTTGACTTATCAGTGAATGCTTTGAGTGTTTTTTTGCCATTGCCATTTTCTGCCATTGCTTCCGTTTTTTTTGCATCCTTATCAGTGGCGGGGGGGGCTTTCGGGCTGAAGCCCCCCCAAAACACTCTTTTCGGATTTTTTTTCTGCATTTTATTAACTTTAATGTATTTCATTAGTAAATTAGTAAACAAAACATCCTGAAAACCTTTGATATGAAACACACGTTTTTACTCCATAAAAAAACGTTAAGCTACTGTTTTGGTCGCTTCATTATATGAAAGTCCTTCCACAAAATTTCCCCCCGTTCAGCCCCCCCCCAAATAAAATTCTAGATCCGCCACTGATCCTTATCAATAGAAATAAATGTTTTGTTAGATGTTTTAATCGGAGTACT